>CAUYON010123170.1:0-23453 GCA_963573935.1 Arctocebus calabarensis | reverse complement strand
CAGGAAGGGGAGGGAAGGGGTGATGTTGGGGTAGAAGGAGGATAATTGGTGGGGCTACACCTACAGTGCATCTTAGAAGGGTACAGGCAAACCTTACTAAATGCAGAATACAAATATCTTCATACAATAACTAAGAAAATGCCACGAGGGCTATGTTAATCAGTTTGATGAAAATAGTTCAGATTGTATATGAAACCAGCACATTGTACCCCTTGATTGCACTAATGTACACAGCTATGATTTAATAATAAAAACAATAAAAAAAGAAGATTGTACTCAGGAAAGAATTCTTAGTGGAGAAGAATTATTATAAAGGTGATTTGGGAATGACGTTAAGGGACAATAAAAATCTGCTGAAGGAATCTCAGTAACAAAGGTTGTATATGGGGCAGGATCTCAGGAGAAAGGGAGGAGAGTGCAAAGGTAGGTAGAGAAGGGTAGCCAGGGAAGTTGTCAAGTGGAGCCTTCAAATCAGAGTAAGGACTTTGCATTTTATTCTCTGAGTGGCAGGAAGTTCTTAGAGAGCTTTAACTTGACTTATGTTTTGAAAGCATGTAGTGATTTTGTCGAGAACACAGGAGAGAAAATGTGGAAGCAGGGAATAAAATACAAAATTGGATTAAGATAAAGATATGTAAAACATAAAAAAAGAAAAATCAACTTATCCTCTGCATGTCTACCATTTTACTCTCTGTTTTCCTTTCATTATTATCTTAGGAATCTCAAGATTGTGTAAATTTGAAAGAAATAAATAGAAGGTAAGTAGGAAAAATTGGATGTGCAAATTATATGAAAATAAGGAACAGTCAAGGGAATATTTTTAATAAAGAAAATTTTATATATATATATATAATGTTGAATTGCATACTTTGCTTCTTGGCTAAGACACCTTGCGTACCAAACTCCCCAGTGCTATATAACATCACAGTAAGCATGTAAAGAAACATATGAACTCTAGAAGAACTCTAGAACATATGAAATCTAGACTCAGAAGTCTAGATTTTCCGTTTTTCTCATTACCCCTAAGAGGATAAACTTCCCCATACCTATGTGTGGTTAGTCTCCTTGGGTCTTGCCTATAAAATCACTATACACAGACTATCTGTGGCCTTGTTGTATCATACCAATCTGACCATTCGAAAAAACAACAGCTTTAAATAATGGACACATATTTTCAAAAGTGGCCAACACTATGAACACAACCAAGCCAGATGGTAAGAAGAACTGCCCATAAACTTCACTCACACAGACACAAAACCATCTGCATCCTTCCTAAGGACATTTGATGTGTTGAGAACAATAAATCTTCCGAGAAGTTGGCAGTTCTAAAGTTGAGCCAAGGTCAGGCACAGAGGCTTGCACCTGTAATCTTAGCACTCTGGGAAGCTGAGGTGGGTGGATTGCTTGAGCTCAGGAGTTTGAGACCAGCCTGAGCAAGAGTAAGACCCTGTCTCTACCAAAAATAGAAAAACAGAGACAAGAGAATCTCTTGAGCCCAAGAGTTGGAGGTTGCAGTGAGCTATGATGCCATGGCACTCTACCCAGGGCAACAGCTTTAGACTCTGTCTCAAAAAATAAATAATAAATAAATAAATAAAATAAAGTTGAGCCAGGCATGCTGATCACAAGGAGGTCTTAAAGCTCTCCCAGAAAGACATAGGGACCCTATGGAAACTTAACGGCATGATCGCTTGTTATTTGATTTGTCAAAAAGCATCACTGTCTGTTATTTCCTGACTAACTCTTCTGTCTTCCCACTCTCTGACCTCTGTTAATTTCAGAAGAGTCAGAAAACTCAGCTCAGACTGCTGCCATTTCTTCCTCTGTACAATCCATCAGTTGCCCTTTTCATCACTTCTGTCAGAACCCTGGTCTGGTTTTTCAATCCGGCTACACCAGTAAGATCCCACTTCTCTCTCATTCTGCTCCAACACTGTTAGGATATAGAGGATCTAATCATGCTATTCTCCTGATCAAAATTCTATAACTAGACTGTGCATGGTGGCTCATGCCTATGACCTAGCTTTCTGGAAGGCTGAGATGGGAAAATCGCTGATGGTCTGAAGACCAGCCTGAGCAAGAGTGAGACCCCTGTCTCTACTAAAATTAGAAAAAAATTAGCCAGGTATGATGGTGAATGTCTGTATCCCAGGTACTCTGGAGGCTGAGGCAGGAGGATTACTTGAGCCTAGGAATTTGATGTTGCAGAGAGCAACAGTGATGGCACTGTACTCTAGCCCTGGCCACAGAGCAAGACTCTGTTTCTCCACCACCCAAATAATTATGTAACTAATAAAATAATTCTGTAACTAATCCACCCACCAACCTATGGCTCCAGAAAGAGTCCTTAGTTCTTCTCTGGCTTTTGCACCACGCTAGGACAAAAACAGTTTCTATGTGCTTACAATACAAGAGAAAACAAGTTAACTAACCAAAAATGTTGTTCTAAATTATATCTTTAAAGTGCCCCTCTAAGTCTCCTAACAAGTTATTAATGTCCTAGGCTTCTAGCCTCTTAATGATAGCCTAGGATGCATGTGTTTCCCAAGTCTGACTCCGTAATCTCCTGATGTCACTTCTCCCATGGCTCAACCTCCTCATTACATGTCTACACAGTTTGGAATTGAAGACTGGGTCCCTGGTATTCCTCAAGTCATGGCCCTCTTCCATTCTCCTTTTATCTTCTGCAGCCTCCCACTCAAAACCTCCACTCGAGCATCACTGAACCACCCCTGCTGCCTGAACAAGTTGCTACTTTCTCACCTCTGTATCTTTCAAACTTCTGTCTGCCAAGAATGTCTCCTTCCTATTTCCTCCCCTGTCCTAAGGAATAGTAACTCTTTCAAGTCTAAATATTACCTATTTAGTGAAACCTAAAGATTCAAAGCCATTTTTCCTTCTTTAAAATGCCTAGAGACTTAGTGGTCATCATATTCATATGGAAATGTTAACAATTAAACAGCAGGTGCATATACATTGTCTTAGGTGTATGTTCTGTCTCTCTTGTCCCCGTTTTAATTCTACTATAAGCAAGTTCCATTTCTTTAATTTGAGTTACTACCATGGAGCTTTTAAATAGGAGGGACTCAATAAATGCTGTTTTAGAGTTAAATCAATAAATATCTACCAAGCATTTTGTTGGTGAGTTTCCACTAAACACTAATGAGAATATGGACAGTAGGCTCTTGGTACATGTCTGAAGATTTTAAATTTAATTCAATAATTAATTGCTGAATATCAAGTATGTGAATTTATTCTCCAGACACTATAGGGAATTAAAAGATGAATAAGATATAGGTCCTGGCCTCAAGAATTTTGAAATATTGAAGAGTACTAGAGGGAGAGAGGGAGGGAGAGAATATTAGATGCAGTTTTTTACAAAGTGTTATTGGAATTCAAAAGGAAAAGAACTCATAAGAGAGTTCAGTAACTCACAGAGGGCGATCCACAAATTTTCAGGGTCAGTAACAAAGTATTTATTCCCAGGTTAAAATATATTCATAGCCAGCACCAAACTCCTCTTGGGATTTTCTTCATTTAGAAATAGAATTTAATGGACTATTTGGGTCTAAAAACATGGGCCCAAGGGTAGGGCCTGGACGGGAAGAACAGTTCAAAGGGAAGTCTAATTTTCTCTCATGAGAAAATGGGAGGAATTTGGGGAAGAAGGCAAAAAGTATTTCCAAAACAGAGGAAGAGAGGATTAAGCTAATGGTGGGGCTGCAATCTACTCACTCTCCATTGCAGGAACTGACTGTGCTTGTCTTGTCCCAAGTCCATCTTTAGTGACATCTAGTTGATAGCGTGAAGTCAACTGTAATGGTAATATTTTCACCATGGATAGAAATTGCAAATGCCACAAATCTGGATTGGATTGAAGGGTGCTGGGAGCCAACTGCAAAGCATTTACCAGCACATAGCTGACTGTGCCATTGGATGAGAGGCCAAGAAAATTTTAGGCTCCAGATGCCAATATTCTAAACTGTTTGCTTTGCCTCAACTTAAACTTTCCTATCTTCCCAGTTTCCAGTGAGGTCCACTACAGAAAGAAAGGCCTTGGGTAAACACATGTGGTATGCATTTGCGTGTTACTAAATGTATGTGTGTATTTGTAGAACATAGAATAGGGCTGAATTTGATAATGGAGTTGAGGAGGTACAGAACAGGGACAAACTTTCTAGATGTTGAAATGATCCATGTACAAAAAAAATTCAACAAGAGTGAGAACCATGAAACATGGGTGACCAGGAAAGTGAGCAGAGTGAATGAGGGGCTTGAGGTCCCCACTCCACATGGTGTTCCAACCAACTGCACATGAATAACAGACAAAATCTTCACTGATTTTGGATTACAGGACTTATTATAATTTAGTGTCTGTACAGACTTGCTAATTCAACTGCCTGTGCGTTAAAAATTACTCGTATACTATCATGTCCATAAAGATCCTTAGACATAAATTCAGAGAACTTCAGAAAACTGACTCACCTGGCCTCCACCAGGAAGCCAGTCTCTTGGAAGTGGTGATTTCCAGGCTGACTGGTGCTGGGTAAGCCTTGTTTCCAGGCATAGCTGTTCCTCCCTTTACTGTGGCCCAAGTATAGTAACTGGCTCTTTCTCTTTATAATAACGATGAGTAAGTTATTTTTATAGCAGTGTACCACCACATTAGTATCAGCTTATTATTATGAGTATTAGAATCAAATTAATGTGTGACAATATCCTTAATAGTTCAAGACTATCAACTGTCTTAAAAGCTTGCACATACCTTGAGGATTCTTGCTTCTAGATTTCTGACTAGGTCTTGGCAAATTCCAGAAACAAAATATTGGTATAAGGCAAGGAGAGGCAGCACCTATCAGGAGAAAAACACTCTTCATTTTAAAATATATTTTATCAAATTAATAACCTAATAATCAAATTTAGCAAAATACTAAATGTAGAAAATGTTATGTAAAAAACTACTTGATTTTCCAGACTAGGACACTATACTGTTTTGTGTAAGTGAAATGATCTGCCTGGCATATGCTTAATAACTTTATCATAACTTTCAAATGTTAGACTTACAGTTCCAAGCAGATGCCATTCAGCAACCCAAACCTAGGTTTCACATCCCTTTAAGCATGAAAAAGTTAAAATCCAATCAATTATCTTTCTTTTAACTCAACATAAATGTATAAATCACTGTAGCCAATGGAAAAATTTTAGCAAATGAGCTACCAAATAAATGCAAACTTTAAAGAAAGGGTGCTCAACTTGCATCCACAGGCTGCATACTGATTTTGTAAGGACTTTTTTTGCTTATCCCTGGTGTCTGATACCACAAAAAGTATGCGCAGACCTGTTTTTTGCTTATCAGCTTTCCTTAGTGTTTGTGTATTTATTTATTTATTTATTTATTTATTTATTTATTTATTTATTTGAGATAGAGTCTCACTATGTCACCCTGGGTAGAGTGCCATGGCGTCACAGCTCACAGCAACCTTTATCTCTTGGGCTTAAGTGATTCTCTTGTCTCAGCCTCCCAAGTAGCTGGGACTGTACGCGTCTACCACAATACCCGGCTATTTTTTTGTTGTAGTTGTCATTATTGTTTAGCAGGCCCAGACTGGGTTTGAACCCGCCACCCTTGGTGTATGTGCCTGGTGTGCCTGGTGCCATAACCACTGAATTACAGTGGTTATGGCACCAAACACGCTGAGCCAGTGTTTATATTTAATGTGTGACCCAAAATAGCTTTTGTTTTTCCAATATGCAACAGAGGGAATAAAAATGTTGGACACCCTTGACTTAAAGCAAAGGAACTCAATCCATATCCCCTAACTAGCTCCTCCTTATTCATTTGAATGTCAGCAGCCATGTATCTTCATTTAGGATTTTATTGTCAGCATTAAAATATCTGTAAAAGTCTATTGTGTATTAGGTTCTGTTGAATGAGAACAAAACCTAATAAGCCTTTGCCTTCGCCTTAGCACATATTCTACTGATTAAAACATAAGCTTAGTCTCCAAGTAATGTTTTTACTTTTCTAGAATTAACTCCAAAGCTCAATTGCTCTTAAGGTCTCCTGAATATATACAAAGGCTTATAGACCACAATATTTCAACTGACTTCACCACTATCCATCCAGAGAAAGGTATTGAGGGGATAGTTTTGTCCAGACATTGGGACAGCTCCAGACCTCAACTCATATCTAAAGCTTAGTTCCTGCAACTGTATCCTACCCTGGCAAAGGGAGAGGGAGTGTTGGGATCCCCAGTTAGCAATCTATTTCCCACGGTTCCATCGCTCTGGGTCCCATAGCAAATTTTATATTCCACACAAGTCTCCTTAGCCACTGGGCTTCTTCTGGAGGTTAATGAAATACAAAATGGAAACTGTTTACTTCTTCCAAGTTCAGCTGGGGAACTTCTAGTTGTCAGTCAACTGGCAGCTAATAACATCTACTGCTTTCTAAAAGGATTACAACTGGTTTTAAATGATTTCAAACATAATATAATACATTTTTCTACACTTATGCCCTGCAAACATGACACAGTACTTTTTTCTACAATTAATGCCTCACAAAACATTAAGAGTTGGTGATTACCTTAGAGATTCTTTCTTTTCTTTAGTGAGAAATAGAAACACACTGTTTTATTGCTGCCAATTACTCAATTATTCAGAAAAAAACATTATCAATTTCTTAAGCTTTAGGGAAGGAAAGTTTTCATTTCTTTTCCAATGCAGTGATCTGTATTATATATGAATCTGACTAGGCAGCTAAAAGATTACCAAGAGGATAGAACCATTTTCTCAATCCAGAATGAATCTCTTTAACAGTTATTTTTATTAATAAACAATTTCTTGCCAAATCTGCCAAGTTTTTTTTTTTTTTTTTTGAGACAGAGCCTCAAGCTGTCACCCTGGATAGAGTGCTGTGGCATCATTGCTCACAACCTCCAATTCTTGGGCTTAAGAGAGTCTCCTGCCTCTGCCTCCCACGTAGCTGGGACTATAGGCACCTGCCACAATGCCCAGTCATTTTTTGGTTGCAGCCATCATTGTTGTTTGGCGGGCCCAGGCTGGATTCGAACCCACCAGCCCAGGTGTAAGGCTGGCGCCTTAGCCCATTGAGCCACAGACGCTGAGCCAAATCTGCCAAGTATTAAAAGCATTGCTCAACTTTTTCACTTTAATATATCGTTTTATAATTTAACAGTTTATATCAGGGGGCAACAATTATTTTCAATAAAAAGAGAGAGTTGAATTTAGAAGAACAAATATGCTAAGAGAATTTTAAAACTATGGGAAGTAAAAGAAAGGTATAAAAATTGCTAAGGAAGGAGAAATAAGCACAAAAGGAGAAAGAATATACATTAAGAAGTAAACAGCAAAAAAAGATATTGAACAAAAAAGGGGGGGTAGAGCAGAAAAGAAGAAAATAGACAAAATAAGACAAAGGAGGAAGATATAAAATGACTAAACGTTAGAATATACTGACTGTTTTTAAAATGCAACGAACTTCAAATTTGTGACATATACTGTGATTAAGGAAAGAAAGCTGTGTTTTGACTCATGGATATCACTGGACAATAAGAAATGTCTGTCTTTTACCTAATAGACCCTGTTATTCTCTAAGATACACCCTTGTCAGAGAAAAAACAAGTGACACAAAGATAAACTTATCTCAATAAAGAAATACTCTCATGGTTTGGTATTGACACAAAACTGAACACTTAATGCAGTGAGTTACAAGTAGACTAGATTCCCATGTTTAAGATCAGTGTGACATATCTGATCGATTTCACCAACTGCCTTAAATATATATTCATGCTTGTGTATATAGTATATATATGTGTGTGTGTGTGTGTGTGTGTGTGTGAGAAACAGGAAAAAAAGAACAAAATCAAACAGACATTGCTTTGTGTCAAAAGTGTGAACAAATAAAGTAATCAATACATTTTATTTTGAAGTCTAGATAAGAATCTTAAATATATAGAGTTTAAAACTTAAACAAGAACTGACCAAAAGAATATCAGAAATATTTGAGAAGCATGAAATGGGGCAAAAATATCACAGTGACTAAGACTTGTTGATTTTACAAATTACTTACCATTAGATTTTGCTTAACAAAATGCAGTTCACGTATAATGTAATACAGACTTGCAACCACGGAGCAAATGTCAGCCCTGAATCTATCTGAGAAGAGGTGCATGCCTGGGAGAAGCTGGGTGATTTCATATTGAGCATAGCAATGTTCAGCTTTGGGGTGTGGAAGCGTGGTTCTAAGCAAACCCTGAAAAGGAAAACAAGTTGAAATAAAGAGCTATGTGTTTCATTTTCAACGATGAAATGTGTATTACTTTCCAAAGTGCTCAGTGCATGCCTAGCACACCACGCTCTGAAATAAACCGTACTTACCATTTATATTATCATCATTATAGGTTCTAAGTGCTTTTATCACTCAAGAGGGGCTTTTTAAATTCCACGGTAGTTGGATACTTACTATTTTCAAAGAAATTATCATTACATTAAATTATCATTTGTTGAGGGTCATTTTTACGTTGAGCACTGCTAGTAAATTCTTCATAAACATTATCTCTTTTAGTGTTCATTTAACTCACGCTTATGAGAAAGGATTACCATCTCACATTTGATATAATTGAGGCTTAAATAATTAACTTACCTGAGGTCACACAGCTAATGATGACAAAAAGAAGATTCAAAATCACATCTACTTAACTCAAAAATCTATGTTCTTTCCACTATACCCAGCTATAAGTAGAGGAAATAACAACTTATTTTAGAAGTCTAAATCTGACAGAAGTTAAGCCCAAACTTATAATTGCATTAACTGAAAACATGATTTGTGTAAGTTGACCAATATTTCTTGGGTAATTTATATGATCAACATTGCACTAGATAGATATTGTAGAGATAAGATGAATAGACAGAACTAAATTTTATAATACATTCAGGAGTACTTCTTTTATTATCTTAGTAATTAACATTTCCCGTTGACAAATGCATTATAAACTAATTTTATATATGTATCAGGAAAGAATTTTAGTCAGATTGCTTATTACGAGTATAAAGCATCCTACTATAAAATACTGGGCAGTTGTTGAAATTTTCAATTTCACAAATTTTCTTTAAAATCATAAAAAGAATTTACAGGCTTTTTAAATATATCCCACCAGATAATTTTTATTTCAGGTGTGGTATCACTTCAGAAATTGTGTGCACACTATGTAAAAAGTTAAATATATTTTTTAAATCACATTTTTAACAAAACGTAAACAGCATTATCTTTAACAACAAGGAGAATCAGAAAGTGCAATGCAATGTAAGGAAGGAAGGGTCAGATTGCCACTTCCAGCTCTTCCTTTGAAGCATAAGCAAGAGGCATAAGAACATAAGTAAATTGAAAAGTCTGGCCTTACATAAAGAGAATCCCTTCCCCCAGGAACTTAACTATTTAGATTTCATGAGCTATCAGACTCCTCTGACACATAGAATACGGGTGTGCATCCTTCAAAGTGAGGAGAACCTTGAGTAGACTGCAAAGGCCCCTGGCTACCTCTCTGCTGCTCAAAATGTCTTGTATCTCAGATAAAAGCTCCTTTCTTCTTGAGTGAAGTCAAACCAAAATCCTGAGAACCGTAAACACACGTCTTCTGTAGTTTTCAACTTACTCTTTGCTTTCATTATAAGATACATTTTATATGACGTAACCAAGCAAAACTTAATTTAGAGCTGAGGTAACCTGAGGCAACTACTGGGAGTCAGACAGACTGGCTTCACTTTCCTTACCAGCATCATGATCTTACTAAGGAATACAGACTGTTTCTCTACCTGTAAACCCCCCTCTTCTGTAGTCTACAGGAGAAAATTAACTCTGCTGAATATTAAATGTACAAGGGGTCAGTCAGCCAAAGGAAGATGGGCTTGTGATACTTATTGAAGGTTCATTCTGTTTTCCTCATGTGAGTTTTATGAATATGACGAACTACTGTACTTTTTTTTTTTTTACTGATTGAATGTATGCTTTAGAAAAACATACATAAAGTTACCTGAAAAAGTAAGGCAGACAAAATGCAACAGTTGGTTCTTTTTTTAACATTCGACGTCTGAATAAATCTAAATAAACATAAGAAAAATAAAGTGATTAGCAGACAATTTTCCAAATTATTCTGATATCAATGTGTTTGTGAATACATATCTAGAATTTTAAAAAATACAAGAAAAATGTAAGAAAATGTAAAGAAGAAAATAAAAAAATCTACCCACAATCCTTCCAACTAAACACAATTACTGGCAATAATTCCTTTTATATAATTTGACATACATAGGAACACATACAAATACACATGTTAAGACTAGAATTTTGCAATATATACTACTTTATAAATAAAGTTGCCACTCACAGACAGAATGAATTATATCATAATTTTAAAGAACTTAATACTTTATCATATGAATGTATTGAGAGGACAGGAGTAACCCCATTTTGTAACCCGCCACCATCTTAGATGCCCTTAACCTACTGCCCTAGGTTCTTAGAAAAACCTCAAACACCTGCACCCTGACTCTAGCCAATTAAGTCTTAGCACGAAAGTCCCCCAAAACCCAGTTAACCGCCCAGCCCCGGCTTAGCCAATAGGGCAGCATAAGAAGTAGGTCAGCCAACCCCATGCTTGCTAGAGTTGAAAACCTCAACCCATTTTGTAACCACAATAAAAACCCTTGAAACCCAGGAGTCAGGGCTCTCAGCCCAGATCCGCTGCATTGGAACCCCTGAGAGACCTGGCTCGAGCGTGAATAAAGGCTCTTTGCTTGGTGGTCTTTGGGGATTTCAAGGTCTGGGCAAAACATTATCATAATATAAAAATAACAATCTACATTTCGGTTTTTTCCAATGCAGAGGTAAACAATTGCACCTGCATTTTTCAGCACTTATCCCATCCATTCCACTAGAGGGGGGTATAAAATTAAAGGTTTTGATGAGTATGGTTAAATAATTCCACCAAAAGATTGAAGCCATGAATTTCCTTTCTAGCTGTGTATTATGGAGCCAATCACATTAAGTATCTCCAGCAAAGGTCAATGTCTCTTCATTTACTACTGTCTTATTTTATGTCCCTTAGAATAGTTTGAGTTTTTTTAATATGAGTCTTAAAATTCACGTTCGCATCTATGAGCTGCATTACTCCCTAAGCCTTACTTAAGTAAAGCCAGTCAGCTTCACTCTATTAATGACAATGCCTGAGTTCAGCTTCTCTGTGTGGGTGTGCACGGGTGGTATTCTTCAGTGGGGAGAAGGGTCCTCTGCTCATGGAGTTCAGGAAAACAGCCAAAGCCCTTGTAGAAGCACATCTCCTGTGGAAGTCAGACTTCCAGCTGGGCAACCAGAAAATGACTTTCTGCCCATTGAAAACCACTAGGTAATAATGCCAGAGGCTCAGAGAAGCAGGAGCTCAGGAGTGTGATGGCTGTTCCTTTCTGAGCTGTGAGCCTTCCTTGGCGCTTGTACTCCCCACTGCCAAGCTCTGCCAAGTCATTAGCTCAGACTTCTTTGCGGAGAGTGTATGTCAAAGGATGAGTTCTATCCCAAGAATGCAAAAGATCAAAGTTGACAGAGGTTTAAATCTGTAATGTTTATTCTTTTCAAAGTGATACTTTCTTACCTCCCCTGTTCAAAGATGATAATATTCTGAAAACAATGTGATTACTAGCCAGGAAGAGTTAATTTTTTAAGATTTAATCTGTAGCTGAACACTAGGCTACACCCCCCCAACACACACACCCTACAGATAAGCTAAAGAAATAACTGGAGAGGTGAAGGAAACTTGTGCTTCCACTCCCACCATACTTTATAATTTTTCATGTTAATTAAATTTTTGAGTGCTGGCTACATATAAACCATTGTTATAGACATTCACATATGTTATGTGTGGTAGACTGAATAATTCCACCCCAAAAATATTCATTTCCTAACCCCCAGAACCTAAGAATCTGTGACTCTACAAGGCAAAAAAAGACTCTGCAGGTATGATTAAATTAAGGAGCTTGAGATGGGGAAGATTATATGTCCAATGGTCCTTACATGAGAAAGGCAGGAGGGTTAGAATCAGAGAAAGAGATGTGAGGATGGAAGCAGAGGGGAGAAATAGAGGGCAGGAAGAGGGAAGGAGGAGGGAAAGAGAAAAGGAGAAGGGGAAAAAGAGAGGAAGATGCTGGTGTTGGTTTTGAAGACAGAAGACATAAGACAGGGCCATAAGCTGAGGAATGAGGGAGGCCTCTCAAAGTTAGAGAAGACAAGGAATGGATTGTTCCCTGGAGCCTCCCAAGGAGCCAGCCCTACTGATGCATTGATTTTAGAAATTCTGAGACAATAAATTTGTGTTGTGTAAGCCACTGAGTTTGTGGCAATTCTTTGCAGTAAGCAACAGGACATGAATACAGTGTGTAACAGGCCAAATTGTATCCCCTAAAAATTCCTCTGTTAAAATCTTAACCTCCACTAAACTCAATGTGACTATACTTGAAGACAGTTTTTAAAGAGGAAATTAGGTTTAAATGATGTCATGGGGTGGGCCCTAATCCATGTTCTTATAAGAAGAGGAGATTTTTACATTGACATGTACAAGGGAAGGCTGTGTAGGGCACAATGAGAAGACAGCCATCTTCAAGAGGGGCCTCAGATGAAAACCAGTCATGCCTGAGATCTCAGACTTCCAGCTTCCAGAATCACCAGATGACAGCTTTCTATGGTTTAGGCCACCATGCTACGGTACTTTGTTACAGCCACTCAGCAAACAGATCTAGTATGTCATGTAATTCTTACCACCTTGGCATATAGATGAGGTAAGGCTCAGAGAGAACATGGATCTTGCCAAGAGGCATGGGTTACAAGGACTAGGACACTCTTGAATTAGGCCTGTGTGGGCCCACCTCTATACTATTGCTCTTGTTCCCACACCAGCTGTTCCTTCACTCACTTGTACATTCAACAAGTAGCTATTGAACTCTGATTCCAGGTCAGGCAGTTGACCTCCATCAGCAAATAAAGCAAACACCTGTGCTCACGTGGTGCTCATTTTTCAGGAGGTGGGAGGCATTACACGAAGAGGAGATGGTCAAAAACACTAAACATCACAAATAAGTTAACTGCACAGCCCTCTAGGATATGAATGTAACTATCTAAGAACCCAGGTGCCGCTCCAGGGTAACCACAAAGGAAGCCAGTAGCTGTGATCTGCATCATTCCGACCTCACACTCACTGTGCTATCTTTGCTGATATGACTGCTCCTTGCAAACACCCCCAAATGCCAACTTTGGACAGAAACTCCTCACTGTAGTCTTGGAAGCTGGGAGGTGAAGAGCTGTTGGTGGCATTGGTGAGTGACGTGCCAAGCTCTTTCCACGTATATAGCACATCTGGCTTTCTGAATAGGCCGTCAAGAGCTTGACACCAACACTTAAAAGCAGCCCTGAAACAGAAACAGAGCATCAATCAGGCAGTGGGTTTTCAGAGACTTGTTAGTAAATCTGTCTTCCAAAAGGCAAAGCAAGTCCACTGTAGAAACATACTGACTGGCAGAGGAGAGAATAAACCTAGCCGTTCATTGTGCATAATGGTTTTTCTCAGGTCACATCTGATGCACAAATGGAGCATTGTAGTATCATTGAGGCATTAAAATTTATGAAATAATATTATTTCACAATAATTAAAAATTCTTTCTAACAAACAAGTTTCCCTTGTTCTACTGACTTCTAAAAATCTACTTTTTTTCAGGCGGCCCCTGTGGCTTAGTGAGTGGGGTACCAACAACATATACCAAGGGTGGCTGGTTCAAACCCGGCCCCAGCTGAACTGCAACAAAAGAATAGCTGGGCATTGTGACGGGCGCCTGTAGTCCCAGCTACTTGAAAGGCTGAGACAAGAGAATTGCCTAAGCCCAGGAGCTGGAGGTTGCTGTGAGCTGTGTGATACAATGGCACTATTCCAAGGGTGATAAAGTGAGACTCTGTTTCTACCAACAACAACGAAAAATCTACCTTTTCTTTTCTGCAAAGACAAGAAGACTCCCAAGAGAATGCAGTGCCTGAACTTTAAGACTTCTTTGATTGCTGGCTTGAAGAACATCTATATTTTTAATCAAGTAAAAGAACAAATGTCAGTTCTTAGAAAAATATTTTCCTTATATTTGCAAGAATACTTTCAACTGCATTATTCCTTAACCGTGTACATTGCTAGAAATCAACTTCAAGTTAATAGTGCCTTCAAATGTCACATGCTGTATATTTGCAGAGAGCAAGCAACTTATGCTCTGAACATAGAGGACTGAGAGAGTGGATCTAACAGGCAGTAACAAGGAGGCTTCATGGAGAAAGTGGAATAAAAGGCAGGCAGGGAGAGATGGAGGAGAGAAGCTCAGAAAAGACATGTGAGGGAGAGAAAAGGATAGGTATGTATGTGAATGATGGGTGTGACTGCAACATGATTTTCTGGAGAGGATGAACTGGGAGTGTGAAGAGAGTGGTACTGGTCAGATGCTGGTGGCCTTGAATGGTAAGTGGAGAAATATGGATGTTATCCTATAGCTGATGGGGAGGCTCAAAGGGTTTATTTTTTTTAGCAGCAGAGATGTGACATGATTCAGCATATCAGATATTTCCTTTTACCAAAATGCAAAAAAAAAAAAAAAAATCACACAATTTTTTTTCTTTGTTTTTCTAATAAATGCATGGGTTCAGGAATGT
Organism: Arctocebus calabarensis; assembly: GCA_963573935.1. Taxonomy (NCBI): domain Eukaryota; kingdom Metazoa; phylum Chordata; class Mammalia; order Primates; family Lorisidae; genus Arctocebus; species Arctocebus calabarensis. The sequence goes on along the minus strand of CAUYON010123170.1, from coordinate 8,707 downwards.
GTTACAAAAAAAACCCAACTGACATAGGAGTGGTCTTTAATGAGGGCAGGGCTGTCCCCTAGAGGGTATGTTAGAAATACAGAGCATCACCAGGTAATTCAAAGTTGATACCAAAGACACCAGATGGCCTGCAAGGCACAGAAGCTTCCTCCACAGTGATGGAAAAGATAAGAAGCCTGTTTATAACTAACTGAGTCTAACTTGATTTACACATAAAAAGGGCATTTTTGCATGATTTCTAAATGCTCTGAGTTTTCCAGAAATGCAACTACTCTAATACTTTCTTTTGTTCAAAACTTTACCAAGATGTGCCATTTTAGAAAATCATGTCACAAAACTTAACAATGCTGATAGCACTGTGGTCACCAATACAATATGCCTGTAACTGTCATATTCATGGTGATTCTATATTCCAAATATTAGCATTTGGCTACTTTTTTATATCTTATCTTCTAATGCCCATCCTTTACACACTAACACACAGATTCCTTTACTATAAAGTGATTTTGTTTTATTTATCCTCTATTTTATATTTTGGCTTTATAATGATTTTTTTTCAAAATAATAAGTGTAAGAAGAATATGTGAAGTATAAATTTTATTTTAGGAAGTAAAATGGAAATTATAAAATGTCTGTTAGGGAAAAGGGGTGCATTGGGTCGATAATATGCATTGAGAACATAACACTGAATTTGTAGATAAGGCAAATCAAGGAAATGGAATCACTAGAACCATAGCAACAGAGCATTGTCCCCAACCCCATAGGGATTTGCATTCCAGTTAGAGGGACAGACAAAGGGTGGCTTAGACTCTCAGTGGTGACAGCAGGATAGGAGGAAGGGTACTGGAGGGGCTAGAAGCACCTTCTGTCTCCAGACTGTTCTGTCACTGCCTACAAGTATCAACTCTACGTTCAAGCTCTGGCAACTACCATTAAAGGTAGCATTTCAGAACCAAATACAATCTCAGCACTAATGTGGAAGATAATATTGAAAACACAATGGACAGATCTTACCGATAGTTTGGTAATAAGAAGAAATAACAAGTCCAAGTTGTGAATAGGGAAGTTTGCTCTTCTCCACTGAGCTAGAAAATCTGAATTGCTCCTGAGAAAAGTCAGGGGGTGTGGACATATGGATCTCTTCTGTCCCCAGGCAAAATTCCACCTTTGCAGGAGTGATTTTGGAAGTGTTTGCTCCTCCTTTCTCTCCTAAATTCATGAAAAATAATAATAAAAATAATAAGAATAATAATAAAGAAATTTAAACTGAAGAAAGAAAGAAAACTGGTGGGGAAAATAAAGTGAGAAGCAATAGAAAGGGAGAAGGAAGGCAAGATTTTGTACATAGCTGAGACTTATTTGTGATTTGAAGGACATGATTTCCTTATCTCAGCATCCAGGTTCACTTCCGAAGCTCCCAGGTGGGTATGGACGGGCTCTACGTCCATGCTATTTCTTTAACAGCACTACAGAGGGACAGTCAGTCAGAAAGCAAATGTTAAGATGATGCTTTTGCTTCTCTGGGACTAGTGAGTTTGCCTTTTTAAAATAGTTTCTAACAGTAAGATGTTAGTTTGCCTCTGGGGCAGAAACCTCTGGGATAGAAGCGATACATGGGTAGTTCTGGCCTGAGACACAAAGAAATGGGAAAGAACCTGTCTCTTTATAAGATCAGAGAACACAGAGGGGGAAAAAAGAAAAAATATCCTAGGGGAAGTACATAGTCAAAAGCAACAGAGAGAGAAGCTAATATGAATTTTGAAGTCTACAGCCAGAGGACCAGAGCTACTGAGAATGCTGAGAATGTTTTGGTACCAGCTAAGATTCAGCGTGAGCTGGTGTAAACCTTCTTAGGAATTGCATTTAATTTTTTTTATTCATGCCCTTTCCCAGTGTTAACTTAAGGAATAACTGAAAAATGGTAACATGATGTGGAGGGTTAATGTTACATAACGTGGGTCTGAAGACAATATAACCAAAAACTATGGATACATATCAGAGAAAGAGCTTTGTTTTTTTCCCCTATGATGTGGGAGATGGCACATACCAAATAAATAAATATGTAAATACATAAACATAACTCTGCCAGTGGTTATAAAAATAAAATTGGTCAAATTTCTAAAATATCAGTTGAGTGGAAATTAGCATCTTAATTATGTATAAATTTAAATTTATTTTTAATAACTTTATAATTATTTAAGTTTATGTAAGTCTATTATGTAAGTTTATTCTTATTATTGGGATAAATTTGAACAGCAAGGATCATAAACATACATTAGGATTTTAAAAATTTTTCAATAACCTAAGTATAGCTAATTCAGAACTTTTCCAACCTAAATCTGAATGCGCCCTCCTTCTCTGGGAGGACATCTCTTAATCATTCAAAGCCCTGCCTTGGTTGAGTTCACAAACTGGAGGTGTTGAGAAAGGAGAAAACAAAGAAATATAACATTTAAATGTAATGCAATTTAGTTTTAAGCTAAAAGGAAAATCCCTAAGATCAAAATCTATGGTATTAATAAGAAAGCTTATTGATGCTTATTTTTAAATGTATCCATTTCTTTGATGCTGATAAAGGAGTATTTTGGTAAAAGGTTCTACTTAATCCAATATGACTCAGTCCATCTACTTATGAAAGTAAAAAAATGACCATAGCATCATACCTAAAAAGAAAATTGTATTAATATAAATGAACAGAATCAAAAAATTAATGAATTTTGTTTTTGTATCTACTGTGTTCAGGGGATTTTGCTAGTTTTACAGAGACATAAAAGTAGATGAGTGAGAACGTATCTTGGTTAAAGTGTGAGAGAGAATACGAGACCCACTAGAAAAGGAGAAGAGAGTGGAAGATGTCAAGGAGTGTGCACTGGGTGGGGTGGGACCCTCCCAGGGTGATAACACACATATAGAAAAGATTCAGGGATACAGAACAGGCATTTTACCTTGTATCTGTGCAAGAAATAATAAAAGCAACTTTCTGCTGTGTCGCACTAATCTGTTATAATATTTGGATTTTTCCAGGGTCTCCCTAAAACATCTCAAGGTGTCTGACACATCCACAGGCACGCAGACAAGCTGTTTGGCTCGGATATATTCTGAAAGAAAAGGGAAGAGGAATGTGGGGGATGAAATGCTGCACCAATTCAAGCTCATAGCAAGCGAGTTTCTAATTCAGAGAATTTCTTGGTCCCAATCTAAAGCTGCTAAATTCAAAGCCCCCAGATCTGTAGCAGGTGTTTCAACATTCAGATCAATTTTTTTTTTTTTTTTTTTTAGATTTTGGTATGTTTGAAAGTTCCTTTAAAAAAAATCTTAGAAAACTTTTGATTCTTATGAAATGCAAATAACTTTAGATCTTGCCAATTTTCCTTATAAAGCCTCCCACTTTTGCTTTTGCTGATCATAAAAAATGAAATAATCTACTCCTTTTCAGAAGCCTCTTCAAAGCAAAGGTGTCTCGAGAAAGTGCCGAAAGGAAGAAACGAAGAAGCTTGGAGATGGCAAGTGCTCTCTGAAGGGAAGGGACAGGAAAGACAGTTTCCTGACACTGGAGGGTGCAGAGGAGAGGACGGAGGGGAGGGGGGCTGTGTGCGGGTATGAAACTAACTGACTATTTGAGAAGTGCCTGGAAAGGGGAGATGGTGGGGCAGAGTTGCTGCCAGGTCTCCGGAGAGGAAGTGATGATCCTGGGAAGTAGGCTACAGATTTCCTACACCCTATGAAAAACAGGCCCAGGGGAGAGAAAAATTACAGCTTACACGATTAGAAGACAGAGGAGTTTATTTCACAACAGGTTAGACTAGTGGAATATCCCCCTTAAAATCTAAGGTCTTGGTAACTTAGCAATTTATACGGTAATAAAGATGTAAGGGATGTTCAACCTTTTTTCTCTTCTGCCACACATTGGGTCACACATTAAATACTAATGAAAGCAGATGAGGAAAAAAAAGAAAAGGAAAAATGTCCATGCATACTTTTCACAAGAATTACTTATTCCTCAAATAATCTACATGTAGCTCATAGGCTGCAGGTTGAACACCCCTGCAAACAGGTCAAGAAGCATGATCTTTGCCCTAACAAGTTCACAATCTAGTCATATTTTCAGGGAGTATCTGGTTAAATGAGGGAAAGAAGGAAAAAGAGATCAGCATAGGCAGGAAAGGGTGAGCAAGAAAGACTTTGTGAAAGAGGAGATACGCCAGCTGTGTCTTAGGATACGAAAAATTTTAGGAAGAAGGAGTTAAGGGGATTTAGATAAGTAGAATGAGAATAGGAATAGAAAAAGATTATTTAGGACTTTCACTATGTCAGGAACTATTCTACATATTACTGTAATGGTCTCATTGAAACCTAAAAAACCAAGAGGTATGCACCATTATTATCCTCTCTTCACAAATGAGAAAAATAAGACTTCCCTTAGGGGCCAGAACTAGTTTGTGCAAACAGAAGTAGCAAAACAGTAGCAAGGGCAGTGAGTTCAGGACACAAAGAAATGACACACAGCCAGTCCTGGTGAACAAAGTTTGCAGCAGTCCTGGTGAAACAGAGCTTGCAGGAGTCCTGGGCCTCACTGAGTAACTGGGATTCATCCTCTCCAATGCAGAGCTCAGGAAAAGTTTTGACAGAAAGACTTCACCTAAGATTGGCAGGACTCTGACAGAAAGAGGTTGTTATTTTAGAAAGACTTAGCAAAAGTTGTATTCACAACAAGCCATAATAGAAATAGGCCGGTGCCTGATAAATTAGGCCACAACAACACAGATACTGTGCAAGTCAACTCAGCTAATGTTGGTGGCCATGGAAATGAGGAGAGAATGCAGGGAACATTCCCATATTAGAAGCAACAGGAATGATTAATTGGCTATGTGGTGAAAAAGAAAGGGGGAGAGCCACCTCTTCTCCTATTTTTCAGTTTTCAGGATCTCTGACTTGCTTATCACTGAAAAAAAAAAGAAAGAAGAAGAAAGAAGCAATCCACGAACACCCCTCCCCCACACCTCCAGCACCCTGAGGCCATTTCTCCTGCAATTCCCTTCTATCTCCAAATCAAGGTTGTCCCCTCTGCAGAACCATTCCTAGCAACAAAACTTGCTGTTATTTCCAGCTTAAAAACAAACAAACATAAAACCTCTCCTGACCCTACTCACTCCCCAAGCTACCATCCTATTTCCCTGCTCCACTTCACACCAAAATGCCTCAAAAAATTGTCCATATCCATAATTTTCCATTCTCTTAAATCCCTTCTCTGCCTTAAAGGTCCCTCGCCAACCTCTCCAATCACCTCTCCTTGGTCCCCTTTAATAATTCACTCCATCAATTCAAGTTCTTAGCATTAGAGCCTCCAGGGATCTGTCTGCTGACTGCCTGTCTTTTCTTCTTCATTGGCATTTACTACTGCCTTACCTCTTTTACTCTAGTGCTTTTAAAAAAATATCCATGTGCTCATGGCTCCCAAGTTTATGTCTCAGGCCCCACATCTTGAAATTCACACCCATCTTTCCAATGCTCTATCTATTCTGCAGTGTGTGCAATAAACAGCTAAAATATAACATGCCCCAACCTCATTTCTGAGTCTTCCCCTCAAACCTGCTTCTCTCATTGTCTTTTTCTATCTTCTTAAAGGATACCTTCTTTTTTCCAGCTGCTCAGGACAAAAGCTAGAATCATCTTCTACTCCTTTTCTTCTCTCATGCCCCAAATCGAACCCACAACATCCTGCCAGCCCTCCCTTTAGAAGATGGGCAGGACCTCAGCACTCCTCAGCAACTTCCCTCTCCACTGCTCCTCGCATGATGTTCCAAGGCCTCTCAGTCATAGCAAAGGCCCTTTACCATGGCGGAAAGGGGGCTAGAAAGCTTCCTGGAGTCTCTATTATAAGGACACTAATACCATTCACGAAGGCTGTACCCTCTTTATTACCCTCTAAATTACCTCCCAGAGGCCCCACTTCTTAATACTATCATATTGGGGAGTCAGGATTTCAACATATGAATTTGGGGAGCCACTAATATTAAGATAATAGCAAGCAAAGGAGGAAGGCTGGAAGTCCCCACACATTAACAATTTGAGATACTTTTTCTGGACCTTACTTAGTTTTAAGTATCTGTTAAAATTGGGCTGATAATTGGGACCTCTCTGCTCCCTGAGTTCCTGAGGACTTCAGGTTTCTTTCCTCATTAACTTTTCTCAGGATTACTCCTGTCTTATTCTCAGAGCACCCCTGAGCCCAAACTGGAGATGACTAGAGGGTTATCGTCTAACCTGTGGGTGAAAGTGTTTAGCCCAGGGCTGTCAGGGAATAAGCACTCTGCAAATTCGAGGTCACATTTTTAAAATACTTATTGAGCACCCAAAAGTACTAGGCACCATGCAGGCACTGAGAAGACATAAGGGACCAAAATTAACATAGTCCCTGCTCTCACAAAGCTTACATTCTAGAATAAAATCCAAAATAAAAATGCTTATAATAAAAAATAGTCTGAATAAAATCATCCCACTACTTTTTACCAAATATCTACTCATAAATAATTTCTCTTTGTGTTTTTCCTATATTATATTGCACTTTTTTTTCCTTTCTAAAAGCCCTGGCATACACTTTCACTTGTCTAATTAGGGCTCGGTGCTGGTACTGTGGCTGTCTACATGAGATAAATGACACAAAGCAATAAGGAAATATTATTCTCCTCGGAAGCTTTATCCTGACAGCTCTATCTCAAGGGAGTTCCTCTTTGAACATTCCCATGGATAATTTAAGAAGCTATTCCAAAGGTACTAATAGGTTCAACTGTTTGAATTGGGTAAGACAGAGGAGAAGTCTGGAGAAAAAAATGAAAAGCACTACCGTGTCTTTCACTGTACCAAGGTAGAAATGAAAACTGAGATGTCAGTATCTCCAGAGAAATGGGTTTCCCAAGGAGAGATACTACATTTGGTCACATCAAGACAAATGCCCAGAGGCACTAATAAAACACTTCTGCCAAAGGGGTGAGAACTCTAAAACACCTGAGGACTGAGTACCCTATCAGAAAACTTACATACCAATAAGGCCATAATCCACAAAGAGATCCCAGACAATGCAAAAACCATAGTAAAAGGCATATCCATGAAGTTACCGACTACGGAGCTTAACAAGCAGGCACTTTACTCATCCACACAAGAATGATCTATAAAGTGAGGTATTCTCACTTCTCCAAACCCTACAGAGACTACACCAAATTACATATGCATTATTAAATAGTTGAAAGGAGGATAGGATGCTGTTATATAATGAGAACACCAAATGTTCCCAGGCAATGGAGCATCACAGTATCTGTTGAGAAGAATAAAATGTATCAAGCTTTACCACCAAATGCTGTTATGCCAAAAGAAATCTATGATGTTCTAAAGCAGCAGTCTGGTGTAGAAACCATCAGGAGTATACTCAGTATTTAAAGAAAAAAATTACAAATATCTCATGAGACATACATAGGACCTAACATGCTTATAAACATGTTAAGGATCTGAATTTAGTACACTGAAAAAAATTAGCATCCTAAAAGTTTGCTGAATAAACCTAAAAGCAAGGGCCAGAAATGATTCTCTGATTCTCAATAACAGAGGTCCTAGAATCTTGTAAAGAGCTACAGATTGGACACTAAGCTTTTTTTTTTTTTTTGAGACAGAGCCTCAAGCTGTCACCTTGGATAGAGTGCCATGGCATCACAGCTGACAGCAACCTCCAATTCTTGAGCTCAAGCGAGTCTCTTGCCTCTGCCTCCCAATTAGCTGGGACTACAGGTGCCTGCCACATGCCTGGCCATTTTTTTTGGTTGCAGCCATCATTGTTGTTTGGCAGGTCTGGGCTGGATTCGAACCCGCCAGCTCAGGTGTACGTGGCTGGCGCCTTAGCCCGTTGAGCCACAGGTGCCAAGCCTGGACACTAAGCTTTTAATGATAGGATTCAATGCACAACTTACAATTAGAATACAAGATTACCTAAAAACTACCATATTGCCACAGTAAGTCAGAATAAAGTATCTGCCTCCCATGACTGCTGAAATATAGCAAATTTTTTGCTTGAGTGCTCTGAAAGAGGGCAGTGGAGAAAAGGCCCAGCAGCTCAAGCAAAGTGCTTTTCTGATATATTGCATCCATCACCAATAAGCACCTCCTGTACACTGGTCTAGAATGTTGCTAAGTATTTTCTTCTTATCTCTGTTTAGGATGGAAGGGACAACATAAATCACACTGAGTTATGGAACCCCAAACAGAGCTATTCCCAAGGTTCTATAGACAAGATCAAGAAAAGGAGAACATGCCAGGAAGAATCACACTCTTTGATTGAAACTAGTCACACAAGACTGACCCCAGAAAGTGGTTCTCCCATTTTTTGCTGACCAGGAGGGGATAATCTGATTTATCACTGTTAGTAAAACCTACAGATTCATGATCATCGACCTCACTGCACTAGACCCTCTGGATTGGCCTACAAAACTGCTCCCCCTCCCTTCTCCTATTCCTTAGTGGCCAGACCACTTTTTTTTTTTTGTTTGTTTTTTTATTGAATCATAGTTGTGTACATTAGTTCAACCATGGGGTACAGTGTGGGGGCTTCACATGCAATCTGAGATATTTTATCAACCTGATTGACACACCATTCATGATATTTTCTCGTTTACTATATGAAAACATTCTTGATCTTTGTTTAGAAGTTTTCTCGTGACCC
>CAUYON010123169.1:0-15047 GCA_963573935.1 Arctocebus calabarensis | reverse complement strand
AGAACAGGGCATGCCGCCATGGCCACCTGCGCCAGGAGTGGACTGGGGAGGAGCCTCCCTCCCTTTCTCTCCTCCTACCCTCTCATTTCCCACCTGTGCCTCCCACTGGCCACACCCCAAGGTGCAGGGTGGTGGTGGTGGGGACAAGAGAGTCTTGGACAGCCTTCCAGAGCACTGGGAGTGGATCTGGAGGGCCAGGTTGTCTCTGGTCTGCTCCCCTGGAAGTAGAGCCTGGGCCAGGGCTTGAATGTCTGTGATTTATTGAGGGAAGCAGGTTAGAGAAGGAGAAAGGGCCAAGCAAGGATGTGGGGTCACGTGAGTCCAGCCTGTCCCTGGAACATGGAGTACTCCCCTCTGGAGGGCAGGAGGGGCAGCCTTCTCCACCACCACCACCATCTGACATTGGCTGTGAGCACCTTGGTGGTGCTCAGGGAGGAAGGTGGCTCTCCTTGTGATGGTGATTTGCTGGATGGAGAAGAGGGTAGCCATGAGCCTTAGCTGCTCAAACTCAGAGCAGGGGGCCCAAGAGCACCCATCTGTAATGGGCCTGGCTAGGCACAAACATCGGTCACCCCATCAGGAACAGTCTGGCTTTGGGGGAGGACTAATGTCAGTGGCTCCTCCCCATTCTAGAAACTGGCTGTTTGCCACCTCACCTGGGGATTTGATTTGAACACCCATCTTCTCAGAAGCTGTGCTAACCCCAGGTGAGGTTGTCAACGACAGGACAGTGACAGGGGCAGACCCCCTCCATAGCTGATGGGCTTCCCTCTTGAGGTGGCAGAGGCTGTTTGGCTCTCTCCCAGGCATTCCAGCCTGCCACTTCAGGGGACCTTGCTCCATGTCCCCCTGACAGACACACCTGGCCTCCCATGAAGTTCTGGCTGGAGTACTCCCTTCGGTTCTCCCGAGAAATTACCCTGAAGGGCTTCTGCGTGTGAAGAATTTTAGATGAGGGTATTTATCAGAGCCAAGCATTAATAATGAATGCTGCATGATTTTTTTATTAGAGGAGCCACATAAATGTGGCCACTTCAACTTTTTAACTCTCTGGAAAGCTGGAAGTTGCAGGCTACTCTGTTGTGGGAAAGTGCCAGCTAATCAGGTCCCATTCATATGCAAAGCACTTGCTTAGCAGAGTTCATCAAAATGCAGTCCTTTCTTAAAAAAAAAAAAAAAATATTTATAGACTTCCCCTCCCTGTAAAGGACTGCAAGGAAGATGGATAGTGCAAAATACAAATTGTTAATATGCTGAAAAGGAAGCCTCTTTCTAAGCCTTGCTAAAGTATTCCTTATTCTTTTAGGAAACCTTAAAAAGGGGCATTTGTAATATAATGTGTATTCTCTATTTCCTTTTGCTAAACTCTCTCCCTCCTCTTACTGCAAGTGCTTCTCAGTGTCTCTCTCCTTAGGGGTCTGGCTGATCTGTGTGGTGATGGTGGGAGTGTTGCAGGAAGACAAGGCCCAACGGAGAGAAAGAGCACCCAAACACCATGTTTATAAGAGGAAGGGCTTTATTCACCCACTGGGAGCTTACAAATTCCAAATGGCCGTGCTCCCCGTCTAGCTTGATCTGTTCCTTTTTATCGACAGTCAAGAAGTTGCACCCCATAGGTACCTTTTGCATTGGCCAGTTTGAATCAAGCAGGAGATGCTAGTCCAGCCCCCACAGAACTACAGGATTTTACCGAACTTGGAAATTTCCAAGTTTCTGGAAGTTACAAATTCCTAAGGGCTGAGTCACCATGGAGAGGACCCTGCAAGTGTATCCTTGTGCTCTCCTTGACAAGACCTGTTCTCCCAGACCTCACCCTTCTCCGGTATCCTCTCTCAGGAGTAGCGGTTTCAGTTTGGGTGGGAAATAGCAGGGGAGGAAGCCAGGCGGCACCAAGTTCTGCCTTGACTGACACCATGCAGGCCCCAGGCTTTTGAAACCTCATGGAATCTTTGCTTCGCTGTGTCCCCATTATAGAGACTGGAAAACTGAAGCTTGGAGAGATGCCCAGTGACTGCCAGCTGGTGTAGCAGTTCCTGAAGGAGCAGCATCCCAGAGCAAGCAGGGCTGGAGCTCAGCCGTCCCCCACTATGAGGGCTGCACTGTTACCCCGGGTCCCTTTTTGGCCTCCCACTTGCTCCTAGTTTTCTCCCTCCCAAGGACTGGGGTGCTCTGTTCTTACTGCACTTGGGGATGAGAGAGGAGGAAAAAGGGAAGGAGAGCTGGGACTCAGGGCTACTCTGACCCCATTCTCTACCATAGGGCACCCCAGTCCTTGGGAGGGGGAAAAAGTGTCAACACAGATATGTGGGAGGGTTGCCATACAGGACCAACCCTCCCTCCATCCTTCACCTACAAGTATTTAGTTGAGGGTGTTCTGTGTGCCAGCCTCGGGAAGAGAGGTCATAAGAGGCCTGGGACTGCTTGCTTCCTTGGGGAGACAGACTATAAATGCAGGTTACCTTGGAGGGGTTTGCTTGAGTAAAGGAAGACACTTGGTCTTCAAACACAGAGGAGAGACAGGGAATCAATGGGTAGGTCATTCTTCCCATTTATTGAGTGGGAATGCTGAGGCTTGCCTGCAGAGATACCATGACCCTGATTCTGCTCTTCTCTCAAAGCTTCAGCTGTGGCATTGCCTGGACGATTATGGAGTGAAAGAATGGTTGGCATGAGGGGCTGCAATAGGGTTACCTGAGCCTGCTGGGTCGGGAGCCCTCAGAGCTAGAGTCTCTGTCCTGGGTGCAGAGTAACTGGTCCTGTTTCTCAGGCACAGGGCATCTCTGACCTCCCTGGTACAGGCTTGGGCCCTCTGCCACCCTCTCAGGAGACACTCTCTTCAGATTTCCAGGCAAATTAGCAGCAAACCAATCATTTCTTTTTGGAATTTGAAATTGATTGTGGACAATTTTCTGACATACATGTCTCCTGCCATTTGCAAAATGTGCATCACAGGCCTCTTCTGGACGCCAAGCTGGGCAGGCAGCGCTCTCTCCATCCCTGGCCATCACCACAGATGTCTGGGTTTTCTGGAGCCAGGGTCGTGCTTAGAGACCTTGGAAAGAGCCCAGGGGTAAGAGGCTCTGCCCTCCTCAGGAAAGGCTCAGGGAAGCTGGGATGACAGCTTAAGGCCCCCACCTGGGGCCTGTCACTGCCCACACAGCAGGTTACAGAGATGGGTGTGCATTATTCATGGGTGTAGCCATCCATGGAAGGAGCTTGCCTGCCTGGGCTCCTTTCTGCCAGCCCTAGATGGAGAATGAATAGATGGCTCAGATGTGACCCTGCCTGGGGGAGCTCACAGACCAGAGGGCGAGGCAGCTCTGGGAACACAGAAGACCCACCTGGGAGGAATCAGGGGAGAGTCCCTGGACGAGGTGGTAACTGAGCAAACTCCTGAAGTATGAGAAGGAGTTTGTAGTGGTTAAGGAGAGTTTTGCAGATGGAGGAAATAGGACATGAAAAAATTTAAAATCTTGAAAGATGAGGTGGTTCAGGGGCCAGGGAGAAGTTTAGGTGTGACGTCCTTGCACTGGGCTCAGTGCTGAGTAGGAGACTGGGAGTTGATCAGGGAGACCACATGAGCTTACTCAGTGGTTCTTTAGTTGTGCCTCCTTAGATCAGATAGTTTCTGGGAGGGGTGAGGCTCTCAGATCTGAGAGAAACCAAATGTGGTACAGGAATTCCTGGTATTCTTGTCCCCACCAGAGTCTCATTTCCTTATTTGTGAAATAGAGATTGTGATAAGAATGCCCCCAGGTCCTACCAAATGCCTTCCCATTAGGATCTCACCTAGTGTGCATGATGGAAGGGTATTTAGCACAACCCATGGGTTGGTCCGCTCTCCTGCAGCTTGAACTTAACCTTGGGAATGAGAATGATGTAACCTAAAAATTTGCTCACTCGTATTAATGTGAAACAAACAAACAAAAAAGAATGCCCCTGGGTGGTTGTGAGTACAAGAGCCAGAATCCTTGGTGGCCTCTCTCCTCTGTCCTTCTTCCTATTGTCGCCCAGCCCTGGGTTGGGCTGGGTGAGATGAGCAGGGGTCTTGGGTTGGACAGGGACTATGCTATGAGGCAGGTTCAGGGTGCAGGGACAGGCCAGGCTTGGCGGTGGTGGTGCCAGGGCTGGCTGGTCAGGACAGGCAGGAGGGCCAGGGCAGGGGGCCCTCAGGATGCCTGGAGGGTGTTGCTCCCTCACTTACTGACAGCCATTTGTTCAGTCAGCCAACACCCTCAGGGCCTGCACTATGCCAGGCTCCAGGGGATCCTAAGGTAAACCAGACAGGTGTGGCCGTATAGTTGAGAGAATGCCCAGAAGATAGGGTTATGTGTGGTGGTATCTTATATAAGACACAGCCTAGGCTGGGAGCCAGGGCAGGTCCCTGAAGAAGGGATGTCTGGCAGGATTGAGTGAAGGGAGGGTACGGAGGAAGCTATGGCAGTTGTCAGGTATGAGTCAAGAGTTTGGCCTCAGCCACACCAGCTGCCATCTGCCCTGGCCATTCCCTCAGAGAGAGGTTAAGGGCACTCTGTCCCTATGCTGTCCTGCTGGGGCAGCCATCCTAGAGATTTGGGGAAGGGGTGGGGGTGCCCAAGAGAACTGTTCGCCCTCAGAAAGCAGCCCATCGGCAGAGTACACCTTGGAGACCTCACTGTAAAGCAGAACATGGGACAATTCTGTGACCTGTGTCTGTGGTCGAGGAGGCCTTCTGGATAATCCTCTGTGGCAGCTAAGAGAAGCACTAGACAATGACAAACCTGCTTAGGTTTCCATGAACAGGCTTAGGAACCATGAACCATGAACTTAGGTTTCCTTGAACCTGCTTAGGTTTCCATGAACAGGCTTCCATGGCTCCTGGAGTCACTGAAACCTGTGCACTCCTGGAAGTGCCCCACTGCCACCCCCATAGTGATCGTAGCTGAAACTCATGGAGGGTGCCCTGTGAGTCAGGCTCTGTTCTCAGTATGCAACACTATTTACTCACCCTGTGAGGAGGGGTTATTATTAACTCATTTGTCAGTGATGAAATTAGGCACAGTGAAGTTAGGTGTCTAGCCCAAGGTCACATAGCTAGTTAAGTAACAAAAGTTGGCTTTGACCTTGGCAGCTTGGTTCCTACATTTTTACTCTGAACCACACACTCTGGTTGCAAGTGTGTCTTGTGTTTTGGGGGCACCTCGGCCCAGGAGGAGGGAGACTGGCCAGGCTGGCCACAGGCACTTGTCGGAGGGTGGGGCAACCTGGTCTCTAATGATGACTTGGGTTACCTGAGAGGCACAGAGGTATGGCTGGGGAGATTGAGGGAGCAGGGGGAGGGGAGGGTGTCCCAAAATAGTAGGCCAGCGGAGATCACATGGGGACCCTGTCCTGAGTTTCAAACAATCCCTATTTGAGGACATGGGGCCCCGCTCTGGACCAAGGCAGCCCCTCCCTGCTGGGTGTGCTAGCTGTCCCCATACTGCCCACCCTTGCTCGTGCTCCCTCTGGGCAAGTGAGGGATTTGGAAGGAGCACACTGCTCTCATTCTCTGGCAGATTGAGATGCCACTGTTTTTTTTTGATGTAGAAGAGACCACCTTATTCTGATAATGCAAGAAGCCATTAAAGGTCCCTCCTTGAGGTACCAGATCTTTAGAACAATGAATTTAGGTACAAGAGAAGAGTGCCCAGGCAGACATGCCCAAGGGGACCCACATAGCCACTTCCTGAGGCTCCTCACAGCTCCCTGGGAGTGGTGATTTCTTGGCATCTCTAAGCTTTGCTCTGAGCTATAACTCTTGGGACACCATTGTCCCTATTGGGCATTGGGGACTCAGGAGGATGAATTTGCTGCTGACTTTGGCTGAGGAGATGCATCCCTGTGATCCCTTATATGGGGCCAACACCTAGAGGCTCTGGGGTCCCTGGCTGGAGTGTCAGGAGCAATTAACCTGATAACAGGGCCAGGTAGGTGCTTACAGGAGGCTGATTGCTGAGGCAGTGGCTGTAGGCTGCACAAGCTATTTCCAGCAGCTACAGTTGTACCAAGGAGGCCTAATCCTTCGGAATGCCTTTGTGCTCTGGGGCATGGGGTATAGGTGGGTATAGGTCAGACTTCCTCAGATTGTCTGGATTTCCTCTTTCAGCCAGCACCCTCCCCATCCTTCCTTCCATCCATACACTTACCCTTCCATCTACCCATCCCACACCTACCCATCCATCCATCCTTCTGTGTTCATCATTCACTTTGTATTTTCTGTGTGTCGGGCACCATGCTGGCACTTGGGACCCGTGAGCAAGCACCATGAGGTGTCCTGCCTGGGTCCTGCCTAGCGGCTAGCAGTCTAGTGGTGGGGGCAGTGCACGGAGGGCCCATGGGGGAGGGAGGATGGCCACTGCAGGAATGCTGGTCCTGGAGGGAGCCATGTCCCACCTGTGCTGAGCAGGTCCAAGCAGGGACTTGACAGGTGGGAGCTGGCAGAGTGTCCTCTAGGCAATATGGAGGTCAGAATGGGCTGGGCTCAGAGGTGCAGGGAAGGAAGACAGTGGAGGAGATATTGGAAAGAGCCTGGCGTTCTGGGCTGGGCCTCTGAGTTTTGGTGCTGAGGGATGGGAGTCCTTGAGGCTCGTAAGCAGGGGATTGTTTTAAGAAGATTGCTCCAGTAAGCAATGTACCCAGGGGCAAGACTGGAGGCAGGAAGATAAGAAGGCCATGGGCCCCTGCTTCGGAGCTATGCCCCCTGCTTCAGTGCTAGGGCTGCAGCCCCTGCTGCTGCGAGTTGCTCCTCCTCCCATGTCTTTACTGGGCTTATGGGCCACCTGTAGTGCCTAAGATCCAACCTCTACCCCAGGAGAGTCCCTTATGGGAAAGGGGTGGCCTCAGCGGCCACTGTCCTCTGTCTGCTTTTCCCTGGGCTCAGTCCCTTCTGTCAGGCTTCTTCTGCGTGGGGAAAGCACCCTGGTGGAACTGGAGGCTGCACCCAGGCCCAGGGCAGTGTAGGGAGGCACACTACAGAGACACTCACATTCTCCAGGGTGATCTATGCTTCGGGGCCTTCCTCTTTGCACAAGCTATACACACACAGCTTTGGGCTGCTCCTCCTGTGATAGATGTTTGATAATGCAGAGAAGGATAAGCTGCAGGGTGCTTGGCCTTCACCAGCGGAGCACACAGTGCCCAGTTAGAGAAAATGGCAAGGCCAAGGCTTGGTGTTTCCCCCAGTTCTCTCCAGGTGGCCTTTGGCAGTTCAGTTTCCTAGTTAGGGTGTGCATGCTGGCTAAGCTTAGGGAGGGGTCTGGTTCAGGACCTGTGGGTGAGGTGGGGCCTGGTTATCTGTCTGCTTACTGCTCCCCAAGTTGCTGATGAAGATGGCCTCCAGTGCTGCAGGCACCCCAACCCCACCCCTGGGAAGCACAGAGGATGGGAGGGTGTACCCTCTCCTCTAAGGCTATCAGCTCAGGAAGGTGGTTCCTCTAACAACTTTGCATATGAGTGGGTCTGTGTGTGTTTGTGGTATGTGGCAGTCAGGAATGGCTGGCAGGAGGCCCAGGAGGTCCAGGCAGGGGCAGGCAGGTGCCCTTTCCAGGTGTGTGGCTCTGAGGGTCTTGTAGGATGCCCTTTTCCCCTTCTTGTTCCCAGCCTCTTCTTGCGCTTCATGCCTCTGCCCTGTGGCCCCTTAACCCACCTACCTACCTGTAGGGTCCTGACTCCTTCATCAGGCGATTGTTAATTGAATCAGGCCATGGAACCCCAGCTCTGTGGAAAGGGGCCATGACTCCTTGAGTGCCACCAGCTTTGACAGTGGCCTGACCCTCACACACAGTCATGATGTTGTCCTGGTTGATGTGATAGCAAGCAAGTTCACGTATTGAAGACACATCAGCTTGAGATCATGATGAACGTTCTCTGAGCCATGTTTCGAACCTTATAAAAAGGTCCTGTCATCTAAAGAGACAGGGGACCCTGTAAGTCATGTGGTCTGTGTCTTAGCAGATCTTTCTGCTCCTCTTCCTGCCAACTTGGGGCCCCTCAGTCTTCTTGGTCCCCCTTCAGGGCAGGGTGCCTGGCAGGTGCTGTCTTTGATGCCCAGGTGGGACTGGAGCCCGGTCACCAGCACCTCTTGTGTGTCTCCAGACCCTGCTGTCTCCAGGTCCACTTCTAGTGATCAGTTGTCCTTCCCTGCAGAAATATATGCTTCGAGAAGAGTGCAAACTGCATTGAGCAATATATAGTCCTCATCTGAATATGATTATGCTTAAACACTATAAATATTCGTAATTCTCAGCCTTGAGTACTGCTTCCCTTGGTGTTATATCTTCTTAAAAACCACTAGAGAAGTGAACCATTTAAGGCAAAAAAAGTGCTGAGCTCATTCTGGGCAGCTGCCTTTGCAGGTGTCATCGCTGGAGAAATGCAGGTAGTGAACTGAGATGCTTGGATCTTAGTCTATGATTTACCTTGTGCCTCCTGATGAATCACTGAGCATTTCAGCTGGCTGTCTGGCCTGCAGGAGGGGCTGAGGAGTGGCACACCCTTCTTTCTCCCCTCCTCTCTGCCTTCACACCAGGGTCCTCAACTGAAAGGCTTGAGGCAGAATTCTGCAGGGCAAAATCAATAGTTTTTATGTGAATCTAGTTCTTTGTACCTGCACATGATCTAAATGAACAGTTTCATTCACTCTTTCAATAAACATTCATGGGGCATCTGTGCCTTGAGGACCCTGGAGTGGCCTTGTCATGGCTCCTGACCTCCTGCAGCTCACAGCCTAGTGGTGGAGACAGAGGATGATGCTCCAAGTGTTAAGGCGTGGGCTGAGCTCAGCTCTGGGCATGTGGATCTGGGAAAGTCCCAGGGGCTTCTTGGAGAAGGGGATGCTTGAACTGGGCTTTGAAGGGGGAACCATAGACTTGTGTGGCCAGGCTTATTTGGGTGGCCAATGCTCTGAATGGTAGCAGGGAGGGAGGAATAGCCTGTGTACTAGGATATTGGATGGTTGTCTCTCAAGGTGGGGTCACGACACTGGGGGGGGAGGTCAGTGGAGTTGCAGGAGGGTGCCATATGGGGGTGGTGTCTTTGGGAGGAATGGAGTGTGTCTTCCCTGTTTGTGTGACCCCCATATTCCATCATGTCCAGTGCCCATGAGGCCCTTGGTCACAGATCCTGTTACAACAAGGATCCTGCTACACTCCTGTGCCCACAGCTTCCAGCATCCCACCCTGGGATTCCTAGGCTCTGGAACTGTGGTTTTGTCTCTCTTTCCATTAACTATATGGGAGGGTGGGTGGCTTCCTAAGCAGGCATTGGGGGGAAGAGGAGACTGGGGTGAGGATGTGACACCTCTTCTTCTGCCCAGATAGGTGCCGACACATGGGCTCACTCAATAGGTCAGCACACCTTTCACCCTATGCCATTTATAGAAATGTAGATGTAGAAAAAGATGTGTGAGTCTGTGTATGTTGGGAGTGTTGCAGGTAGGGCTTGAGAGGGTAGGGATTCTGGGAGTTTGGGAGGAGGTTGGAGAGGATAAAACTGGAGTCCTGTTAGTGGGAACGTGTGCCTGGATGAGAGCAGGAAAGTTTTCCTTCTTTCCTGTGACTTGGAATATTATTCTGTCACCTTTGGTCTTTGTCTGACGAAGACCCAACAACTGCTGATATTGGGTCTTCATCTGTACCACTTGAAAGAGTGGAAGAAGAAGGATCTATGAAGTTGGACTTACCAGAGTTTGAAACCAGGTTCCACAGCCCTCTTATTGTGTGATCTTGGGAAGTACTTTGCTAATTTTCCAGGTGCATCAAACGAGATGAGGAAGAGGATGTGGGTGTCACTTGCTGCCTGTGCCACCCCAGTCACATCTTAGAGAGCAGACCTGAGCTGTGCTTGGGCCTTCCCATTCTCAGAGGCCTAAGAGAGGCCACAGACAAGGGGAGCTTCCTGTACCACCCTGGGAACTCCTTGGGGCCGAGTGAACTGTGTGTGCCAGGTAGGGCATTTGGAGGGGCTGAGACCTCAACCCTGCCGCTTCCCTGTCGCTCCTCATGATGTGGGTGTGGTGTGTTCTCCAGCCCTCTTGTGCCCTTGTCTCTGTCCAAGGAAGGTGTCTAGTCAGGGGGCAGAGAGGGCGCATTGCCTTTCATGCTCAGGATGGGCCTAGCAACCCAGCATGGTGCCTCTTTCCCAGCAGAAAAATGCCTATGGGACTAGGAATCACAAGGAGCAGCCTTTCCTGTTTCTTAGGAGGCTTCTCAGAGCTTCCCCGCCCTGGTTTCATACATCACAGTGCCTTCAGAAGCGGGCCTGCTCTGTGGCACATGTATCCCTAGGCCCCTCTGCTGACCCAGCCAGCAGAATTCATGGTTCACTGTGAGGCAGGCACCCTGTGACCTCAGCTGAGCTTGCCCTTAGTGGGGAGGCAGCCTGTGTGGACCCCACTTGGTGATGGTGCTGTTTTGCATGTGCACCCAATCTTCCTGGCTACTGCTTAGCTGTGTCCCTACTGCCTTGGTAGTGAGAAAGGGGGCAGCTGCCCCTGTAGAGTTGGGCTCCAGGGAAGGGCTTAGGCTGTGGGGCTCATGCCCACTCCAACTTGGAGAGTTCTGTGGCATAGTTCCGTCCCTGCTCACACCCCTGCCCCCTTCAGGGATCTTGGAAGTGCTCAATCCCAGTGCAGGGGCTCCCACAGCTGTGATGCTGTGTGTTATAAGGCTGCCTCTCCTGGGGTGCATCATCTTTCAGAGTCCCCCCTCTTTCCTTCCCCTGAACCACTGCCTCAACCACCCCTCTCTTGGGCATTCAGATTGCACCAACTCTCAAGCCTCTGGAGGAAGCTTAAGTACTGCCCAAAGACTGAGGCTGCTCACATGCCCACAGGGCCGGGAGGCACCTGGCCTCCATCCCACCCTGTCCCTTGGAGCTCTGGCCTAGCCTGACGCAGGGAACCCAGGTTTGGGGATGGGTATTACATGTCCCTCAGAAGGCCTGAGCTCTTAGCCTAGCTCACCCCCCACTAGCCATGGGGTGGGTCGTGCCTGGCAAGAGCGCTCACTGCACCCAGCTTTGATTGTCCCTTCTGCAGACGGGTGGTGCCCTCCTGGACCCAGGAGGACGCCATGGGTGGTGGGTAGGGCAGCATGTAGTAAGTGTCCTGTTCAGTCGGGCTGGCTGGGAGTGGTGCCTGGGCTCTTGGACCTTGGTGTCTACTCCTCGGTCTGCCCACCTGTCCCCATCCTGGGGCTCCGGCTGACCCTGTCCCCTATCTCTGTGGTGGTCCTGAATCTGACCTTGCTGCCTCCTGCCCTTGTTCTGGCCAGGGTGAGGAGGAAGAGAAGTGGCTTAGACCTCTAGCCCTCTGCCTGTATCCTCCCTGGGGTCACCTTCCCAGTGGGCAGCTCTGAGCAGGCCCTGGCTCTGTGCAGAAACCTTTCATGGCTTCCTGCTGCTCCTGGGGTCAAGCTGAGCATCTATGGGCACCATCTCCTTTCTAATGGCCATTGTCTGTCCACACACCCCAATGTGAAGGGGCCATTCCGGCATATCCACAAGGCCATGGTCCTGAGCTTTGGCTCACATCAGCTGCTAGTCTAGCTTATCCTCTTTCTCTGTCCCAGCACCAGCCACCCTCCTTTGTGAAGCCCCCTTGCCACTCCAGACCAGGTGAGCACCCACCCTCCAGCTGGACCTCGAGTCAGTCCCCAGTCCACAATCCAGTTCCCTCTCCAGATAGTGCTTTCTGGGGCCTGGGCCAGGGTCTGGATCACAGTAGGCGCTGGGAGAAACATATGGGAGGCAATGCAATTACCTGCAGGGGAGGACGGGGCTCTCTGTCTTCTTGTGGCTGGAGAGGTGCTAATGGCAAAATTGAATGTCACCAACCAGATTTCTCCAAAGTTCCTCTCTGGTTTGTGAGTTTCGTTGTATTATTTTTTCGCTTTCCTCTGAGCATCTGTTACTGTGAAAATTTTCATTATTGGCAAAGATTCCCTCTCATCATTGCTGGCTGCAGGAGATTTCTGATTTCTTTCCCCATTTGCTCTGAAGCACCTGGGGGTGAGATAGGCAATGTCCCTGAGCCAGCTGGGCTTTTTCTCAGAAGATCTCAGGTGTGAGCCATCCCTTGTGATGAGGCTCCGCAGGGCTGGCCTGAATGTTGACCAGGGAGGCAGTGGCCATGGCTTTTGTCCTGAGGGCTTTGCCTCTGTCTCCCTAGTATGCAGAATTGATCAAGCCGGGAAAGCTGCTTTAGGGCTGGGTCAGCGCCTGTCTGGAGACTCTTCCTCCTGGGCATTCCCGTCAGATGCTGGTGCTGGCCATAGATGTAGAGGTGTCCCCTCCCCTGAACTTGTTCTCTACCAGAGGCACCATCTCAACCACTTCATAGGCTGGGTGTTGTCATCACGGCTGTTATTATGGTGACGAGATGTTAGAAGACAAGGCTCATACAAGTCTTCGGGTGAATGACAGGAATAGCTGAAGCAGGTAGGACCCAGGCTAGGTGTGGCCGCCTCCACAATCACCTGCAGGACTGCACCTGGACGCCCTGCTTGGGGACAGCACCACTGAGGTGAGGGTGACCTTGGACATGCCCACATGACTTACCATCAACCCAGGCCTCAGTGTCCTGGCCTACTTTTGAGTTGCCCGGTGGTTTTGAACCTGGCGAGGCCGCTTTCTTCTCTGGCCATAGCTCACTCTTCCTGCAATGGGGTAAGTTAGCTACACTTACTGGTGCTGGTCCAAGTGCTTCCTAATACTAACCCTGTTCATTGTAGTTGTATGAGGGTGGAACTGTCTGAAGTCCATTTTTCTAGTGGAGTGCGGAGAGGGTGTGATTGACCCGAAGCCGTAGGTGCAGGGCAAGGACTACAGTCCAGGTAGTGTGGTGCCAGAACCTGTCTTCTTCTTCTTTTTTTTTACAAATATTAAAAGTGTGATTTTTAATAATATAAGTATAAAATTTTATTTCTTTATATAACTGTAACGGGATTTGGATTAAAACCAAAACCCAAACCACTAGAATTTATTTAAAAACCAAAATAAAACAATGATATAAAAATTGCAGGAGGTCTGAATCCAAAGTATTTCCCCTATTAGTACCAAATACCACAAGGTACAGATTATCATACAAATGTGTACAAATTTTAAATACAAATACAACAGGGCTGAGTGTCAAAGGAAAACAAACAAAAAGCAGGTCCTCATCAGGATTTCATTAATGTGTACAAATAACAATAGTAGGACTAACTTCTTTTGTACTATTCATGCCTTCTAGGCCCCTTCTAGCTAAGATTTCGGCTTTTCTTGATTTTTGGTTTCCAAACATTCCTGCTTGCTTCTCTGTTTCCCCAGTTACATCTCAAAACTACTCTTGAGCTGAGAAAGGGATTCAGCAGCCAGACACCTTTAAGCAGCATAGCCCTGTGACAATATTGGTGGGAGAAGGGAAGGAATTAAATAGGATGCACCATCCCCAAAGATTTCCTTTGACGCTGCAGTGCTCTGTTTAGCCAGGAGTAGAAAGCACAGCCACCTCAGAGCTCGGTTCATACCAAATTACAAGCAAACCTAAAGTGCTCAGCTACCTTTTTTCCAACTTGGAATCAAAAGTCAAGTTCTTTGGGAATACATGCAGCTAGGGATGGTAACATTCTCTCTGTTTTACTTTTCTTGACATTATTGAAGGCCATGACGTTCTTAAAGAATTAGAATCCTAATATAATAATTCCTTTCGGAGGTACAATACCGTGAGACGTGCTAATAGATGATTTGGAGTTTTCGGAATAGACCAGAGGAAGGGAGAAATGACAAATCTGTATCTTCCATGTGCTCTTGCTGGTGGAGGCTTTTGTTATTAAATTATATATACAGAACTTTACAGGATAAATTAAAATCTAAGAGATTTTAAAGAGTTAAATACACATAATTGAAATAGACATTCATACACACATAAATAAACCTACATGAGAACTGAGTACTGTTTTTTGCAATTTACTTATATGTGGAATGCAGAACATGGTGTATCTGCTCACCAGGGGACCCCAGAAGCTGATTCAAGAATCATGCAGGGTGAAGTTTATCCACAACCACCAAGCAACTAAGCAGCAGCTTGTGGGACTTGGTGGCTATCTTAATGCTGCCAGTGAAAGATACCAGTTCTTGGTGTTGCAGACCAAATATTCTGGGTCAGCTCAGAACTTACGTAGGTTCAACTGGTGGTGCTGACAGCTTTACCCAACCCATTTCAAGGTGTTTTTGCTGTCTCACGTAACTTGTTGGCCTCTAGTGAGGCTACCAATGATTGCAATAAAATTTGAGACATGGACACCTGTATAGTAGGAATTAGAATAAACCCCCTATTCAGTTCATCTAAACCATCTCAATAACTATCATGGGAATGACTTTATCACCTCCCACCTAGGTCACTTCAAATTGAAAGGCTTTATATTTTCAGTCAACTGGCATCCTCCCATAATCTCTCATTACATTTCAGACTGTAAGACAGGAAAAGAAAATGGTCAGTGACGGGTCTGTAAGTCCAACTGAGTGTGGAAAAATAATCACATTTTAGCTGTCCATTAAGAGATGCACTTGGGGCTCGGCGCCTGTGGCTCAATAGGCTAAGGCGCTAGCCACGTACACCAGAGCTGGTGGGTTTGAATCCAGCCTGGGCCCGCCAAACAATAATGACAGCTGCAACCAAAAAATGGCCGGGCGTTGTGGCCAGCGCCTGTAGTCCCAGCTACTTGGGAGGCGGAGGCGGAAGACTCGGTTGAGCCCAGGAATTGGAGGTTGCTGTGAGCTGTGATGCCTCGGCACTCTATCCAGGGTGACAGCTTGAGGCTCTGTCTAAAAAAAAAAAAAAAAAAAAAAAAAAGAGAGATGCCCTTGGCACCCAGAGCAAGCCCCCAGTCCCCAAGTTACATTGATTTTTTTTTTTTTTTTATGACACATGAAAATTTGCTTTAATACTTCTTTGTGGGGGAAAAAAAAATCACACTTTTAGTGAATAACAAGAAACATTTTTACAGTAGTAGTGGGCTATTATTTTCATCTACTGTGCCATGAATTCA
>CAUYON010123167.1:0-23242 GCA_963573935.1 Arctocebus calabarensis | reverse complement strand
TCTCTTGCCTCTGCCTCCCAAGTAGCTGGGACTACAGGCGCCCACCACAACGCCTGGCCATTTTTTGGTTGCAGCCATCATTGTTGTTTGGCGGGCCCGGGGGCTGGATTCGAACCCGCCAGCTCAGGTGTACGTGGCTGGCGCCTTAGCCCGTTGAGCCACAGGCGCCGAGCCTTTTGTTAGTTTTTTAAACTTCACAATTTGTTTTGATTTTTTTCTGATTCTAAATAAACATGCACTTTCAAACTTTATTTTGTGTTCATAATTTCATATTTTTTAAAAAAAGTCTCCACATTGTTTATGCATCAGGAACCACAAAACCTGTCCCTCAGGGAGCTCACAGTGGCCTGGTAGGGGCTTCAGATTAAACAAACAATAAAACCCCTAGTTGTTAAATAAATTGCAACCGTAACCATAGTAATAGGAACATGAAGTACCTGGGGGAAGTCAGGAAAGGCTTCCCAAAGGAGAATATTTTTGAGTTGGGCCCTGAAGGATGCATAGCAGTTTTCATGCAGAAATTGTACTTGAATGCATTCTAAGCTGAGGACCCAGCATATGTCAAAGCCACAGAAGAGCTTATTCTGGGAACAGGTTGGTGTGGCTAAAAATCATGATGCATAGAAAATGAATGGGAATGGCAATGATATCAATAATAATAGTAACTTCCTGGCCCTTTGACCAGGCCCTGTGCCTGAAATGTTCCTCCCTTTCATGAGTAATAGGAACTCAATAGGAATTGTACATCCTTTCACATTTCAATACTTTTAAGTGATTACAATGAGCTTACAGGCACTAGCTATAAGCTTGTCATATGCTTTATCACACACAATTATAACAATGGCTCTGCAAGAGAGCGCTCTTAGGAGCTCCATTTATTTTTATTTTATTTTATTTTATTTATTTTTTTTGAGACAGAGCCTCAAGCTGTCACCCTGGATAGAGTGCTATGGCATTACAGCTCACAGCAACCTCCAATTCCTGGGCTCAAGCGAGTCTCTTGCCTCCGCCTCCCATGTAGCTGGGACCACAGGCGCCTGCCACAACGCCATTTTTTGGTTGCAGCCATCATTGTTGTTTGGCGGGCCCAGGCTGGATTCGAACCCACCAGCTCAGGTGTACGTGGCTGGCGCCTTAGCCCGTTGAGCCACAGGCGCCGAGCCTCCATTTATTTTTTTATTTTATTTTATTTTTTTTGAGACAGAGCCTCAAGCTGTCACCCTGGAGAGAGTGCCGTGGCATCACAGCTCACAGCAACCTCCAATTCCTGGGCTCAAGTGAGTCTCCTGCCTTTGCCTCCCAAGTAGCTGGGACTACAGGCGTCCGCCACAATGCCCGGCCATTTCTTGGTGGCAGCCGTCATCGTTGTTTGGCGGGCCCGGGCTGGATTCGAACCCACCAGCTCAGGTGTACATGGCTGGCACCCCAGCCCGCTGAGCCACAGGCGCCAAGCCTAGGAGCTCCATTTAAATGATGAGAAATCTGAGTGCAGGAAATGGTAATAAATAAGGTTGGTAAGGTAAGGGAGGTGTAGTATTCCCTTGAGCCACACTTCTTAGCTGTATGACCCTTGGGCAAGTGACTGTCTCTCTGTGTCTCAGTCTTCTCATCTACAGACTGGGAACAATACTGAAGTATCTTATTGGGAAGATTAAATTAGAAAAAGACATGTAAATGCATTCTTCATATATCACTAACCTCTATTTTAGGCATTGAAGAAACTTCAGGGAAGACTAACCTTGTGGAACTTATGTTCCAGTGTGTGTGGGGGGGGTAATGTGTAAAATGTATGATACATTGAACAGTGATAAATACTAATGAGAAAAACGTAACACAAGTTTGGCAGACATGACACGTCAGAGGAGTGTTGAAACCTTGATAGGATAACCAGGGAAGGCCTTACTTCTTTTAAGTAAAGACCTGATAGAAATGAGAGAGCCAGCCATGCTGTCAGTGTTCTAGAGAAAACAATAATAGTCTAGGAATAGTAAATAGCAAATGCAAAGACCCTGAGGCAGGAGTGTGCCTGGCACAAACAAAAGCAGCTTGGAGTGAGTGACTGCAGTGATGGGGAGAGTGCTAAGAGTCAGGTCATATAGAGCCCTAGAGGGCCTTGTAAGGACTTGGGCTTTTTCTCCAACTGAGATAAGAACCACTGGGTAAGGCCAGATGCTGCGTGACCAGAGACTATTTCAGTAATTAGTCTAGAAATGATGGTGGCCTGGACCAGGGTAACAAGAAGTGGTCAGATTCTAGACATATTTTGAAGGTATGGCCAAGAGGAGTTGCTGATGGATTGGACTTGGGGTGTGAAGGAAAGGGAGGACTCACGTGGGTTTCTATCTAGGCATCAGGGGAAGGCTGGAATTGCATAACTGGGATGGGGAAGACTGGGGAGGAGTGGGTGTGGGGCAGAATGAGGAGCTCAGTTTTGGACACATTCAGACTGAGATGCCTATTAGACAACTTAGTCAAGGGAGAGGATGAGTGGCAGTTGGATCTCCTAGTTAAGAGTTCAGGGGTGTAGTGTGGACTACGGGTATAATTTGGGGATTAGTGTGTACAAAGATGGTATGAAATGGGCTGAGATTGCCATGGGAGTGAGGGTAAGAGAGAAGGGGCTCAATCTAGTACCCCTTGGTTCTGTAGGAAAATTCCCCCTAGGGGGCAGTCTAAGGCAATATGAGAATGATGCTGTTTCTGTGCATCCCAGAAACAGCCACTGGGAGGCTGCAGGATGCCTTCCGGTTTAGAGGCTCAGGATGGTGGTAGCTCTATCAAAAAGCCCAAGCTATCAGCATTAGCCTGAGGTCTCAATCTCTTCCCTCTGTGTTCTGGTCACTGTTGAGAGGGGCAACTGCCCTGCCCACTGACGTGCCTTTATTAGTCTCTAAAATACGACAGCAAGATGGGTTTATCTCTTAAGGGCTCTGGAGATGGCTGATCCTTCTGCACAGAGAATGTCACATCTCATCTGTCACATTCTTGCATGTAACACATACTTGATACTAATAAATAATTATTCCTCAACACCAATTCCAAGCCTGGTGCTTTGAATACTCTTACTCCAGAAGATCCATGAGGCAAGTATAATCATCATTTTTAGATATACATGAAGACCCCAAAGTCCAGAGAGGTTAGGCACTTGTCCCATATAGCTCAGAAAGTGGAGGGCAGAGCTAGGACTGCCCATTTCTGTGTGGCATCAGACCCTGTTTCCTTTCTATTATGTCATCCCACTTTGACCTTGAGTCCTAAAATACCTGGCCCTGTCCAAGGAGCTGGGGTATAATAATAAAGGATACACCTCTGTCTTTAGGCAGATCAGAGCCTAGCAGACAGGCAAAGCACAATTATAATTATAAAATTATAAAAGCCAGGCTAAGGGAAGAGAGAGAGAGAGGAACCCAGGTGCTCTGGAGCAGAGAAGCCAGAAAATAATAAAATGAATAAGTCTTCGTAAAATTAACAAGTAAGGCTCGGCGCCTGTGGCTCAATGGGCTAAGGTGCCAGCTACATACACCTGAGCTGGCAGGTTCGAATCCAGCCTGGGCCCGCCAAGCAACAATGATGGCTGCAACCAAAAAATGGCCGGGCGTTGTGGCGGGCGCCTGTAGTCCCAGCTACTTGGGAGGTGAAGGCAGGAGACTGGCTTGAGCCCAGAAATTGGAGGTTGCTGTGAGCTGTGATGTCATAGCACTCTATACAGGGTGACAGCTTGAGGCTCTAAAAAATAAATAAAATATAAAAAAATTAAAAAATTAACAAGTAATATTAATATTAATAAAAACATTATCAATGATAAATCAGTCCTAATTATTGAGTGCTTTAGTACTTGGTAGAGATTGTTTTCATGGATTGGCTCATTTATTCTTCACAACATCCCCATGAGGAAGGTACTATTATCATCTCCATCTCACAAGTGAAGAAACCAAGGCACAAAGATGTTAAGTGTAGAGAATCTTCCTTCTGCTTCCCTTTCCCATATAACTAGGAAGTGGGGAAGCAGGAGGAATTGTCTAAGCTGAAATCTGAAGTCTGAACAGAAGCTACTAGCAAGGAAGGAGAAGGCGAACAGTGTTCCAGGCAGAAGCAGCAGCACACGGAAGCCTAGAAGGCTTGGGAGAGTCTATCTGTCCTCTGCTTTCACTCAGCAACATGAGAAAGTTCCCCTCTTCTGGTCACACTGGACTCATGTCCCTCATGGACCACACATGGTGTTTAGGTTCAAACTACAGTGAAGGGATAGATCAGAATTTGAACTCAGGGTCTGTTTTCCAAATTTATGTTCTTCCCATGACAACAATATTGAGCAAGCTTTCTCAATATCAAGCTACATGGGGAGACAGTTCTTCCCTCTCTGATACCCATATATTTATTGGTAGAGATTGTTTTTTTTTCCCCCCTGAGACAGAGTCTCTCTCTGTAGCCCTTGGTAGAATGCCATGGCGTCACAGCTCACAGCAACCTCCAAGTCTTGGGCTTAAGTGATTCTCTTGCCTCAACCTCCCAAGTAGCTGGGACTACAGGTGCCCACTGCAACACCCGGCTATTTTTAGAAATGAGATCTTGCTCTGGCTCAGGCTGGTCTTGAACCTGTGAGCTCAGGCAATCCACCCACCTCAGCCTCCCAAGTGCTGGGTAGAGATTGTTAATTTCCCCCACAGTACCAGATTCAAGGATGAAATAATGAGATCTTTACTACATTAGAAGAAAGAAGGCATAATTAGACAAATGCAAGTCCCCATAAGTCACTAGTGTTGCTAGAAGAAAAATGGAGATTGACAATAGACAATAGAAATAAAAATAAAATACAATATGTAGGCAACATAGTTGAGACCTCGTCTCTATAAAAAATTAGGCCAGGTGCAGTGACTCACGACTGTAATCCTAACACTTTGGGAAGCCAAAGTAGGAGGATCATTGAAGCCACCATATACTGAGACCTCATCTCTACATTTTTTTTTTTAAATAGCCAGGCGTTGTGGTGGGTGCCTGTAGTACCAGTTACTTGGGAGGTGGAGGCAGGAGAATTGCTTAATCCCAGGAGTTGGAGGTTGCTGTGAGCCGTGATGCCATGGCAATCTAACCAGGGCGACAGCTTGAGGCTCTGTCTCAAAAAAAAAAAAAAATACGGCGGCGCCTGTGGCTCAAAGGAGTAGGGCACCAGCCCCATATGCCAGAGGTGGCGGGTTCAAACCCAACCCTGGGTCACCCCCCAAAAAACAATAAATAAATAAATAATAAAAAGAAAGGGGCAACTTTCTCACTTTGCTGCCCTTGGTAGAATGCCATGGAATCACAGCTCACAGCAACTTCAAACTTCTGGGCTGAAGCAATCCTCTTGGCTTAGCCTCCTTAGTAGCTAGGACTATAGGTGCCCACCACAACACCTGGCTATTTTCTTTAGAGACAGAGCTCTTGCTCAGGCTGGTCTTGTACTCTTGAGCACAAGCAATCCACCTGCCTCTGCATTCCAGAGTGTTAGGAATACAGGTGTGAACAACTAAGCCTGGCCACAAAAACATTTTAAAATTATTAGCTGGACGTGGTGGTACATGACTATAGTTTCAGCTACTTACTCAAGAGACTGAGATAAGAAGATCGCTTCAGCCCAGGAGTTTGAGGTTGCAGTGGCACCACTGCATTCCAGCCTGTGTAACAGAGTGAGACCCTCCCTATATTTAAAAAAAAAAAAAAGGAAAAAATTTTAAACTAGCTGGGCACAGTGGCTCACACCTATAATCCTAGCTACTCAGGAGGCTAAGGCAGGAGGATAACTTGAGCCTAGGAATCCCAGGCTACAGAGAGCTATGATCACATCATTGCACTCCAGCCTAGACAACAGAGTGAGACCCTGTCTCTAAAAATGTAAAACTAGGCTTAGCTCAAGCAGCTAACACTCTACCATATACACCAGAGCTAGAGGGTTCAAATCTGGCCTGAGCCTGCCAAACAATAACTACAAACAAAAATAAAATAGCTGGGCGTTGTGGCGGGTGTCTGTAGTCCCAGCTACTTGGGAGGCTGAGGCAAGAGACTCGCTTAAATTAAGCTCAGGAGTTGGAGGTTGCTGTGAGGTGTGATGCCACGGCACTCTACCCAGAGCAATAGTATGAGGCTCTGTCTCAAAAAAGTAAAAATAAATTAAAAATTAAAAACTAAAACTAAAACTAAAATATAGTGAGCTCTTATCGAACACATTAGAAATCACAGAAAAGATCTCTATATATCTAAGAAAATAGACGTCTACCATACATCCTGGTAATATAGGTTTTCTTGGTAATACAAATGCTTCTAGATCACAAGATCACTTATGCCAAATTTGCATTTACTTGGCAGGGAAAATAATGTGTATTTCAGAAGCTATTCCAGGGAAATATAATGGCGTAGCACTTACAGGGATTTAGAATGTTCGATTCCCCTACACATTTTTAAATAGATGGTATCATTATTAAAGGAACAGACAGAGAACATACAAAAACCTGGACAGATAAAATCACTGAATGTTTGGAATTAAACAGACAGATAGGTACCCACCACAAAATTATAAACTAGAGTACCTTGGTTAAAGTTTTAGGTAAAATCTGAGCATCACCAGGAACAAAATACCAGAACAAATTAATGAGCAGATAAAGAACATAGCCTAGGATTAAAAAAAACAGCAATGACTTATTATATGTTATTTAACCATTTCCAGAAGTAAATAGATAGAATTTCATTTTAATTTTTTTCTGCAATACACTTGGGTAGTTTAATATTTCATTTATTTCTAACATGTTACCTGTTAACTAATACCTTTAAAAGTTTGCCTAGAATTTTTTTCCTTTGGCTTTTTCTTTTTTTTTTTTTTTTTTGAGACAGAGCCTAAAGCTGTCACCCTGGACAGAGTGCAGTGGCACCACAGCTCACAGCAGCCTCCAATTCCTGGGCTCAAGCGAGTCTCCTGCCTCTGCCTCCCAAATAGCTAGGACTACAGGTGCCTGCCACAACACCCGGCCATTTTTTTTTTTTGGTTGCAGCCATCGTTGTTTGGTGGGCCCGGACTGGATTCGAACCCACCAGCTCAGGTGTACGTGGCTGGCGCCTTAGCCCGTTGAGCCATAGACGCCGAGCCTCCTTTGGCTTTTTCATCTTGTTCTATTACTCATTTTTATCTCCCAAATACTTGACATGTATAGTGCTATAATCCCCTTGTAACAATAATAATAAATTCTCATATTTGAACAGAATTTTATAACTTTTTTTTTTTTTTGGTCGAGACAGAGTCTCACTTTATGACCCTGGGCAGAGTGGCATCACACAGCTCACAGCAACTTCCAACTCTTGGGCTTAGGTGATTCTCTTGCCTCAGCCTCCCAAGTAGCTGGGACTATAGGTACCCACCACAATGCCTGGTTAAGGCTATTTTTTTTGTTTGGCTGGGGCTGGATTTGAACCCACCACCCTCAGTATATGGGGCCAGCGCCCTACTGACTGAGCCACAGGTGCTGCCCACATTTTTTTATTTTTTTTTGAGACAGAGTCTCACTATGTCGCCCATGGTAGAGTGCTGTTGCATCACAGCTCACAGCAACGTCCAAGTCTTGGGCTTAAGCGATTCTCTTGCCTCAGCCTCCCAAGTAGCTGGGACTACAGGCGCCCCCCACAACGCTTGGCTATTTTTTGTTCCAGTTGTCATTGTTGTTTTTAGCTGGCCCAGGCCAGGTTCAAACACACCACCCTTGATGTATGTGGCTGGAGTTGTAACCAATGTGCTACAGGTGCCGAGCCTTATTTATTTATTTATTGACTGATTGATTGATTGATTGATTTTGAGACAGAGTCTCACTATGTCACCCTTGGTAGAGTACCGTGGTGTCACAGCTCATAGCAACCTCAAACTCTTGGGCTTAAGCGATTCTCTCGCCTCAGCCTGCCAAGTAGCTGGGACTACAGGCGCCCACCACAACGTCCAGTTATTTTTTGTTGTTGTTATAGTTGTCATTATTATTTAGCAGGCCTAGGCTGGGTTTGAATCTGCCAGACCCACTGCATGTGGCTGGCGCCCTGGCCACTGAAGTACAGGCACTGAGTCCAGGATTTTATAACTTAAAAGCATTTCTATTTCAAATAAATGTTTTATCCTCAAAAAAAAAAAAAAGCTCATACAATAGGTCAAATGATAGGACACCAAGTGATAGGGTTATTTGCTATTAGAAAAAACACTTTCCAGCTCAGTGTCTGTAGCTCAAGTGGCTAAGGCACTAGCCACATACACTAAAGCTGGCAGGTTCGAATCAGTCCAGACCTGCCAAACAACAATGACAACAACAACCAAGAAATAGCCAGGCGTTGTGATGGGCACCTGTAGTCCCAGCTACTTGGGAGGCTGAGGCAAGAGGATCACTTAAAACCCATGAGTTGGAGGTTGTTGTGAGCAGTGATGCCACAGCACTCCACCCAGGGTGACAGCTTGAGACTCTGTCTCAAAAAAAAAAAAAAAACCAGAAAAAAACAGAAAAGAAAAGAAAAAACACTTTCCATGTTAAATATTCTTTTACAATATTATCAAATCACTAGGGATTAAAATTCAAGACTTCCCTAAGTATCAGACAACAGACATCCTTAGATGAAGAGGGTGGCTGGCATGACATCCTACTTACCCTGAGCACCTACACTAACAAAGAAAAGAGATTTCAATGACTCATGGACATGCTGATTGGTCAGCAGGAGTTAAGACTCCGAAGATCAGGCATAGTGTCATTTCAGCTTATTGGACAAAGTGATTTCTAATACAGAAAACTAACCCAATAGAGAAAAGGGGCACTGGTTACATTCCTTGCACTTCAGGATGCAGAGAAATGATTGCTGATAGCCCCAAAATAAGAACCAAGCAACCCATACTAGCATGAGCTAGACTCTGTTCTAAGTGAACAAAGGGATAGCCCCAGGTACTACCCACCTAGAATGGAAGTATATAGTACATAGTGGAAAGGACAAAGCCAGGTCTCAATGGTACATTAAAGGCACATGAGGTAGTGTCATAACTGTTGCTGAGCTTGCTCCATGAGCAGAGAGAGCAGGGAACACCTTGACCACTACTCCTGGGGACAGCAGCTTCCTGGCACAGCTAATATGCTTCATAGATGATCTTAACTTCACTCACGCCATAGGGATCAAGTAGAAAGTAGCATCCCTAAATTCAATCATAAGGGAAACCCTTATAAGTGGAAATATAGACAGGTCAACCCAATATGATTAATTAAAATCAACACAACTGGCTTAGCACCTGTTGCTCAGATGGTAGGGAGCCAGCCACATACACCGGGGCTGGCAGGTTTGAACCCAGCCCAGGCCTGCCAAACAACAATGACAACTACAACAACAACAACAACAACAAAAATAGCTGGGCATTGTAGCGGGCAGCTGTAGTCCCAGCTACTCAGGAGGCTGAGGCAAGAGAATCGCTTAAGCCCAAGAGTTTGAGGTTGCTGTGAGCTGTGACGCCAAGGCACTCTAACAAGGGCAATAAATTGAGACACTGTCTCTCCAAAAAAAAAAAAAAAAGATTACAGAAAGGTATTTGGGGAGAAGGGAGATTGGAAACCGAGTAAGGATCTGCTTACACCTGTAATCCCAGAACTTTGGGAGGATCTCTTGAGACTAGTAATTCAAGACCAGCTTGGGTAACAGATTAAGACCTTGTCTCAGCCAGGCCTGGTGGTTCATACCTATAATCCCAGCACTCAAGGAGGCCAAGGTGGGTGGATAGCTTGAGCTCAGGAGTTTGAGACTAGCCTGAGCAAGAGCAAGACCCCATCTCTAAAAACTAGTTGGGCATTGTGGTGGGTACCGGTAGTCCCAGCTACCTTGAGAGACTGAGGCAAGAGGATCACTTGATCCCAAGAGTTTGAGGTTGCTGTGAGCTACGATACCATGGCCTCTACCAAGGGTGACAAAGTAAGACTCTGTCTCAAAAAAAAAAAAGAAAAGAAAAAAATTTTATTTATTTATTTTTTTTGAGACAGAGCCTCAAGCTGTCACTCTGGATAGAGTGCTGTGGCATCACAGCTCACAGCAACCTCCAATTCCTGGGCTCAACCTAGTCTCTTGCTTCCACCTCCCAAGTAGCTGGGACTGCAGGCTCCTGCCACAACACCTGGCCATTTTTTTGGTTGCAGCTGTCATCATTGTTGTTTGGTGGGCCCAGGCTTAATTCAAACCCGACAGCTCAGGTACGTGGCTGGCGCCTTAGCCCACTGAGCTACAGGCACCAAGCCAAAATGTTTTTTGAGACAGAGTCTTAGTCACTCTGGGGTTGAATGCTATGGTGTCATAACTCACAGTAACCTCAAAGTCTTGGGCCACATGAGCCTCTTTCCACAGCCTCCTGAGTAGCTCAGACTATGGTGCCTGCCACAACACTAAGCTAGTTTTTTTTTTATTTTTAGCAGAGACAACAGGGGTGGGGGAATAGGGGCTTGGGGGTGGTGTTTCTTCGCTGAGGCTGGTCTCAAACTCCTGACTCCAGCCGATCCACCTGCCCCTGCCTCCCAGAGTGCTAGGATTACAGGTGTGAGCCACCATACTCAGTCAAAAATAAATAATTTTTTTAAAGATATGTTTTTGAACCTTATCTATTATGAGATAAGTAATCGTGAGGTACCTATTGCACAATAGAGAGGCCAAATAAACAGCAGGATACATAAGTCTGCCATTTTAGAAAGTAGGTCAGGTCTGGAGATATGAATCTTGGAGTCACACACACATAACAGGTATTTACAGCCACAGGAGGAGACAAGATCACCTAGGGTGATGTAGAGGAGAGGTCCAAAGGACTGAACTCTAGGCCACTCAAGTTTACAGGTTATAGAGATGAGAAAGCAGCAACAAAGGAAACCAAAAAGGAATGGCTAGTGACTTAACAGGAAAACCAGGAGAGAGAGGTGTCCTCAGAGTCAAGAGGAGAAAGTGTTTCCCAGAGGAGGGAGTCAATAACTAGGTCAAATGCTGCTGAAAGGTCTAGCAAAATACAGTATGAGCTTATCATTGGATTTAACCATGGGGAGGCCATTGGTGACCTTCATATGAGTAGTTTTGGGGATGACAGAGTCAAGAAGCTGATTTGAAGCAAGTTTAAGGAAGAGTAGGAGAAGGAAAGCTGCAGTTAGGAAACACTTTTGTAAACTAAAATAAAATCTTAAATCCTCCAGCTGAGTGAATGGACCCCTCTCTTGTCCCAGAGGACCACAGAAATACCCTAACTCTGAGTCACTGGTCATGGGAAGGGAGGTCACATATGACTCTCCTTGCCCCCTTCTCTTCTTGGAGATATTCTTTGTTAACTTACGAATGGGCTTGGGACTATGCAAAACTTAAACTACACCTGCATTAATTTACTTAACAGGTCACTTGAGTCTGGGTTAAATGTGCGGTGGCTTGTCTCTGATTAACAGACTCCCTTAAATTCCAAACCTTTAGACAAAGCTTCATTTCTTTAGCCAATTACAAATCAAAGCATCTTTAAACACATCTACAACCAGTAATGCCCACTTTTAGATATCTTATCTTTTATGCCCAAACCAATATACACCTTCCATGTATTGATGTATGTATGATTTTATGTGTAATTCTTATCTCCCTGAAATGTATAAAAGCACAAACTGTAACCCATGTGCTCAAATTTGGCTCAGAATAAACCTCTTTAAACTATCTTCCAGGGTTTGAATTCCTTTTCCATTGACATTTTCTAGGAGTTTTGCAAAGGGTAGCAGAAAAATGGGACAGTGGCTGGAGGTCAATGTGGGAATCAACAGAGAGTTTGTTAAACTTGGGAGAAAGTACAGCACATTTGAATGCTGTTGAGAATGATCCTGTAGAGACTGAAAATTCATGATGCAGGAGCAATATATCCCCCAAGATTGAGAAATGTTAAGGCTACATCAGAGGAACAAGGACAAGTAGTTTGAGAAGGAAAGGGAGGTTTATTAATTTGCCTTGCTGGCAAATAAGGACGATGGAGACTTGCCTTAAAGTGCCATTGTCCTATATGTAAGCAGACATACAGGAAGGATTTTCAGCTTCAGGGTGTTGTTAACTATAGTTGATGGTTCTGATCCATTCCATCTCCAGGGAAGATCTCCACCTTGGACAATTCTGTTGAGCCATCTCCTGTAGTACAAAGCACAAAGAACACGCCCCTAAACCTCTGATCCCTGATCTTCCTGGTAACCCTGTCCTGATATGGATGTCCCTGACACATCTGAAAAGCAACATATGCAAAATTGAAATAACCTTCCTCTTTCTAAATTTACTCCTTCTTCTGTAGTATCTATTTCATTTGGTAGAATATTCATTTACCTATCCAAGTTAGGAAACTGACATATGGTAGTTGAGGGCATGGCGGATGATAATTCACTTTTTCATCAAGTGAGGTAACTGATGACACAGGGAACTGTGGGTAAGAAGTAAAGGGCTATGACCAAGGCTTGAAGGTCAATAACAGAAAACGAAGAGATATTGGTCAATATCATCAAGTTGTAGTAACTCTATATTCTAAATGTCTTTCAAATTTGTCTCATTCTATACCTATCCCAGTTCAGATCTTCATTGTCTTTGGCCTATATTATAGCAACAGTCTAATAGGTTTTTCTGCCTCTAATCGTGACCCAGGCTGAAAAAGCTATACAAAGCGCAAAACTCCATTATATTATTGAAAAGTTTTAAACCTTTTAATCAATCCCTTGGATAAGCCTTATCTCTCAGGCTGTCTCAGATTTGGGGGCCCTTCTCTCCTCTTGGTTCCCATCGTCTGGAGTGGTGCCTTTCTTCTAAACTAGCTAAGTTCCACTCCTCTTTTAAGGGTGGGGTTAGGGTAGCTTCTCGGAACCCTTTCCCCAAGTACTCCAAGACTCCCTAAGGCTGGGAAGGGTACTGTATTTTGTTTGTACCGCTCATCCCTCACCTAGCCCCCAAAGCAGGGACTACATCTTATATTTGTCAAGCCTTCAGTGTTTTGTCTAAAGAGTCAAGTCCAAGGTTATGCGGCAGTTGGTAGCCAGTGTGTCAAGAATTAGTGCTTAGAGCCTAAGTCTAAGGTTCGACCCTGCAGGGCTCTGTCACTCAAACGTAAAGTTCTCAAATATCCTCATTCAGGCACAGTTTTTACTTATATCTCTGGGCAGGAGATGAAGAAAGGAAAGGTTTTTAAACCCTGAAACCGGAGAAGAGCTTCTCAAAAGAAGGAAATCATCACTTAGAGATAAAAGTCGGATGTAGCCCAGTGCTAGCCTGACTCGGCTCAACAAGGAAGGCACGTCCCCACCTCCCACCCAAACTGCGAAGCACCGAGACCGCCCACCTCGAAGACTACGAATCCCAGAATGCCTCAAATTCAGTGAGTGACAGGACGCGGAGCATGCCGGGACACGTAGTCCCGTTCTAGCTCAGGAAAAGCCCAGAACGTCCCGTGACGTCACGAGCACTCGGGAAAGTAATCGGAACCGGTCCAAGCTCAAGTTAAATCTTCGTCCAGCGAGCCTGGCTCATTTGGTGACCTGGTTTCTACTCCAAACTGCAGGTCCCACCCCGCAGTTTAGGCTGACCTATGGTGTGCGTTGAGTAACCTCTCACGTGAATCTTGCACAGTTAAAGGGGAAGTACCAGATACCAGAATACTTGGCCTTCGGCCCTTAAGACGGAGGCTTGTTAATAGTGGTGGTATTCAGCACGCTATCCTGACCAGGGTCTTAGGCGCTGCTTCCCCAGCACGGCTGGTAAGGATGTAGTGCCTCAAACATTCGCTCCCTTCCTCCGTCGGTCGAGGCACAAGAGACACAGAGAATTCTGGGAACGCGCATGCGCCCACAGCGGAGGGGAGTATACCTCCAACGTTTGCGGGCGCGGGGGGTGTCGGGTGTCTTCGGCGGCGCTTTGCGGCCAGTCGTGCGGGTCGGGCGCGGGCGGGCGCGGCGGCAGTGGCGCGCACAGGTGATTGACTGGCCAGCTGCCTGAGGGAGCGCCTGGTCCTCACTGTTGGCAGGTGGCGGAGACCATTTGGGCGGCGGCGGAGGAGGTGGCGGCGGCAGTGGCGGCCCGGCGCGGGAGGCGCTTCTCGGGCCAAGGCCATGGCCCCGCGGTTGCAGCTGGAGAAGGCGGCCTGGCGCTGGGCGGAGACGGTGCGGCCCGAGGAGGTGTCGCAGGAGCACATCGAGACAGCCTACCGCATCTGGCTGGAACCTTGCATCCGTGGCGTGTGCAGGTGAGGCCCGCGCACCCGTCCTCGCTGGCTCCTGGCGCCGGATCTTGGAAAGCCGGAGCAGGGTGGGGGGAAGGAAGACGGCGACCTATTGCGTGCATTTGGGAGGCACCGAGAAGTGCGAGGTGGAGTTTTCCCCCTTTTCGCCGCCTGGGCGACCTGAGATACGCAGGTTTCCCGAGCTCTGCGCGGAGGTGATGCTCGCGAAAGCCCTTTAGAAAGGTTTTGGGTTCCCATTCAGAAGATGGCGGTGGAGATGAAGGCAGGATCCGAGAGCTTAGCAAGCGTATATATGGTTGGTATACTTGGCCGCAGTCGGCTCTTTCGTTTGTAAGAAGGAACTTCTTGAAAGTGGGCTTCAATCACAGTATATTTTAGCATTAGTGTTGACGCCGATGGCCTGACCGTGTTAGTAATATTTTTGGAGAGGAAACCTTTAGAAAAACCTGTGGTTATACTACGTCATTGGCACAATGCATTACCAGTTGACCTTCTCTCACTCGTTTATCTAGTATTCTTAGGCTTATTTTGGTCGTTCTGACTGGACACCACTTTACTGAGTACGAGCTGCGAAAGTGCTGTCCTTCACTAATGCTAAGCCCCTGGACCTTGCTTTTCCTTAACCTCTCTTTTAGATTGACTCCTTAGGCTTCGTGCCTGTTCCCTGTTTCTACCTTGTAACGCGGGAACTGTAGTTTTTGTTCCGGAATGTTGTTGAATTGACTTGGCTAACCCGGGCATGCTCAGTAGCCTTCTTTCGGCAGGCATTTAGTAAATGCTTTCTGGAGTTTTTATATTCCACTGGGGGATTCAGAAGGAATGGAAGTCACGGGTTCTACCTTTGAAACTTAAAAGTTTGGTTTGAAAAGTGAAACAAGTTAGGGAGCTTCCATAAAGCAAACGAATAATTCCAAGCTTCGGGCGTCTGGCTCACAAGGAGGGCAAATCTGACTCTGAAATAAGTACTGGAATGACAAAAGTCTGTGTGTAATAGAAATTACCAAGCTTCAGACAGTTTCTCAGCATAATTAGATTCCAGAGTAATCAAAAATGTAAACTGTCACTATAACAGTCTGATTTTAACAGAATTAGAGGCAATAAGGGGAGTGTCATGGAGGTGAGTTTTAAGCTGCAATTGCAACATACCTATTTTTTCTAAAACAGCTTTATTGTGGTATAATTTACATACCATAAGACTAACTGATTTAAAGTACACAATTTGTTAGTTTTTAGTATATTCAATAGAGTTGAATCAGTCATCAACAAAATTTTACGTATGTATGTATTTATTTTTTATTGAGATGGCGCCTTACTCTGTTGCCCCAGGCTAGAGTGCAATGGCATCAGCCTAGCTCACAGCAACCTCAAACTCCTGGATTCAAGGAATCCTCAGTCTCCCAAGTAGCTGGGACCACAGAAATCTGCCACAATGCCTGGCTGATTTTTCTATTTTTAGTAGAGACAGGGTCTCTTGCTCAGGCTGGACTCAGTCTTCGGCTAAAGGGATCCTCCTGCCTCAGCCTCCTAGAGTGCTAGGATTACAGACATGAGCCACCATGCCCAGCTCTGGTTTTCCAGTTTTTGATACCACAAACAGTGCTGCTGTGAACATCCATGTGCATGTATCTAGAGTTGCAAGATGAGAAATTGCTGGGGTAAAAGGCATGGCCATTTAAAAAGTTTATTTTTATTTTTTTAAGAGATGGATTCTTTTTCTTACTTACACTGGTCTTGAACCTTGGAGCTGAAGGGATCCTCCAGCCTCAGCCTCCCAGAGTGCAGATTATAGACATGAGCCACCATGCCTGGCCCAAGACCATTTAAAATTTTGATAGATGGGTTGAGTTCATACCGTTTAACCCTATGAGTGTCCGTATTACCTACTCAAGGCATTCCTATTCCTAATACCTATCTGATTAGTGAAAAATAGCTCTTTCATTTGCTCTTTTTTGCTGGTGGCATACTGGCCATTTGTATTTTTCCTGTGTATTGTGTGTTCTGAATTGCTGCTAATTTTCTTATTGCTTTTTCAAGAGCTTATTGAATGTTGATGTTGATTGTTTTAGAGGCTTTTTTTTTTTTTTTTTTTTTTACTTTGTAGGTTTTCTTTTCCTTTTGGTGTATGAAAACATATTCTTATGTGGTAAAATTTATGACTCATTTATGGTTTTGGGATTTCCCAATTCCAAAATTATAGTCACTCATGGTATGGTGGCTCGCACGTGTAATTCCAGCACTTTGGAAGGCTGAGGTAGGAGGATTGCTTAAGGCCAGGAGTTCTAGGTCAACCTGGGCAATGTAGTTAGACAACATTTCTACAAAAATTTAAAAAATTAGCTATATATGGTGGTGTGAACTCATAGTCTTAGCTGCTTGGGAGGCTGAGGCAGGAAGATTGCTTGAGTCCAGGATTTAAGGCTGCTGTGAGCTGTGATCCTACCATTGCATTTCAGTGACAAGACGAGATCGTGTCCCTTAAAAAAAAAAAAAATCACTTGTGTTTTGTTGTAGTACCAATGGTTTCTTTTTATGCAGTCTTTGTCTTTTTAGAATTTAATTTGATTTAGGGATTGAGGTAGAGGTCCATCTTTGTTTATTTTGCTTTTTACTCAGTTGTCTTAAACCATTTATTGAACAATCCAGTGTTTTTCTTTGATGTTACTTCATAAAAAGAAAACCCACACCCTTATTGATAAATTCCTGTATCTATTAGGGTTTATTTCTCAGCTCTGTTCTCTTCCATTGGTTAACTGCATTGAATATCTCTGTACTAGGATCACAGTTCTGATTATTTAATGATGCTTTTAAAACATCTGATAAGGCAAGACCCTTTTTAATTCCTTCGAGAATTTTTCTAATGGTTCTTCTAATGGTTTCTTCTTTTCTAATGGTTCTAAAATTTGTAAAATTTATACAGATTTTAACAATAACACTTGGTGAATTATTGCAAAACTAACATATCATGTAGGCACAGTGGCTCACACCTATAATCCTAAAACACTGGGAGGCTGAGGCATGTGGATTGCTTGAGCTCAGGAGTTCAAGACCACCCTAAGCAATAGTGAGACCTTGTCTCTACTAATCATAGAAAAACTAGCTGGGCATTGTGGAAAGTGTTTGTAGTCTCAACTACTTGGGAGACTGAGGCAAGAGGAGCTCTTAAGCTCAAGAGTTTGAGGTTGCTGTAAGCTATGATGATCCAGAACCACAGAGTACGACTCTATGTCAGAACACACACACACACACAAACAAAAACAAAAAAACAAAAACAAACCTAAGAAACATACCATGTATCTACCACCCACAATCATAGCATTAGTAGCACTCCTGGCTACCTCCTTCTTCCATTTTTTTCCTCTGGTTACTGCCATCTCCTCCTTCTCCTTAAAGTTAACCTCTACCCTTACTTTGAACACTGCAGATAATTTTGCTTATATTGAATTGTATATACAGTTATACATTGTGGTTTTTTCTGTGTCTGGTTTCTTTTGTTCAACATTGTAAGATTCATCCACATCCTAGGTAGGAGTAGTGTTCATTGTTGGTGCTGTATAATATTCTATTTTGTGTCTATATGCTATATAATATATTCTCTTCTGGTGGCGGTCATTTAGAATTTTCCCAATATTTGGACATCGTGAATAAGGCTGCAATGAACATTTTGCACATATCTTTGGGTGTAGTGTTTTTGGTAAGAGGAATTACTAGTTCATAAATGTTTATTTAGTTTTAGTAGAAAATGCCAAACCATTTTCCAAAATGGTGTACCACATTCTGCTCTCATGAGCCGTGCATGAGAGTTCCTGTTGCTACACATTCTCACCAACATTTAGTAGAATCTTTTTAATTTTAGCCATTATGGTGGATATAACAGGTATCTCATTGTGGGTTTAATTTGCATTTCTCCAGTGACCAGTGAAGTTGACCCCTTTTATATTTGACTATTTGCACATGCTTTCGTGAGGTACTTAAGTCTCTTGTCCAGTTTTTTCTGTTTGTTTATCTTTTTCTTGTTGATTGTAGAGTTCTTTAGTCTGCATACTGACACTTCGTTGAATATACATAAAGTAGGTATCTTCTCTTGCCTTTTTATTCTCTCAATGGTATCTTTTGAAGAAGTTATAATTTGATGAGTAGAAGTTACAATTTTGGTATAGCCCAATTAATCAATATTTTCTGGCTGGCGGCAGTGACTCACATCTGTAATCCCAGTGCTTTGGTAGGCCAAGGTA
The DNA here is from genome assembly GCA_963573935.1 of Arctocebus calabarensis. NCBI lineage: Eukaryota > Metazoa > Chordata > Mammalia > Primates > Lorisidae > Arctocebus > Arctocebus calabarensis. The sequence continues at coordinate 4,771 of CAUYON010123167.1, read as the reverse complement.
AGAGGATTACTTGAGGCCAGGAGTTCTAGACCAGCCTGAGCAACATAGGGAGACCCTGTCTCTACCAAAAAAGAATTTCTTAAGGTTAGTGCTTTGTGTGTATTGTCAGTTTAGAAATCTTTACCTTCCCCATGATCCTACATATGCTCCTGTGTTATCTTCTATAAGTTATATTGCTTTATCTTCCATAGGAATTGATTACTTATTCTCATTAGTTTGGAAATAAGATCATAGAAGAATTTAGGGTTACCTGCTGTCTATGACCTTAGCAAAGTAGAAGAGGGTTCAATGACTGCTAATGATAAAGATGTCTGATACAAGTTTTTAAGTGAAAGGGAAGGATGGGAAGACGCCATAGGAAAACAAACCATAGGGAAATTAAACAAATGCTGAGGCTTTGTCTGTGTGTTTTGAAAAACAATATTGTTTTATTACTACCAGCAGGAGTAGCTTGCATGGGGTGGTGAGTGTGCTGGGCTGTGAGTGAGCAGGGGCCATGAGGAGATGATGATTGGAAGGCTAGAGGAAAAGGTGGTGGGTTTGGAGGCCAGGCCCAAGGCCTATGCACATTTGCTTGTGGGACTAGGTACCCATGATAAACGTCGTGGGTCATGGCAGGCAAACCAGTCATGCCGCCAGTAAGACTAAGAAATTCTTGGAGATCTAGCTGCCTGTCATAGTTGAGGTCCAGCTTCATCATGTGGACAAGGACACTGTAGTCTTTCTGGTTCTTTGTGAAGGCAGCCAGTTCTGAATTTGTGAAGCTTAGGAGAACTCTGTCTTAGAGAGCTTGCAATTATTGCATCCTTTCCAACGTATTTGTGGCAAACAGCAATCAAGAACTACATGCATTACATGCACTGCTCACGCTGGAAAGCTGGAGATTTTTTTTTTTCTTTTCTTTTGTAGAAAGAAGCGATCACTTTATCGCCTTGGGTAGAGTGCTGTGGCATCACACAGCTCACAGCAACCTCCATCTCCTAGGCTTAGGCGATTCTCTTGCCTCACTCTTCTGTGTAGCTGGGACTACAGGCGCCCGCCACAACGCCCAGCTAAAAACTAAAAAAAGATTTTTTGAGTTGAACAAGGCATCTGAGACTTATTTATTTATATTTTGTTATTTTTTGAGACAGAGTCTCACTATGTCACCCTCAGTAGAGAGCTGTGGTGTCACAGCTCACAGCAACTTCAAACTCTTGGGGTTAAGTGATTCTTTTGCCTCAGCCTTCCAAGTAGTTGGGACTACAGGTGCCCGCCAAAATGCCCAGCTGTTTTTTTGTTGCAGTTGTCATTGTTGTTTAGCAGGCCCAAGCTGGGATTGAACCCACTTGCCTCAGTGTATGTGACCGGCACCCTAACCACTAAGCTACAGGCGCCGAGCCCTGAGACTTATTTATATTTTGCAAATTCTGTACATCTCATTTATTTCTTTTTTTGTGCAGTTTTTGGCTGGGGCTGGGTTTGAACCCACCACCTCTGGCATATGGAGCCGGCGCCCTACTCATTTATTTGAGCCACAGGCGCCACCCCACATCTCACTTATTTCTACTGTCTCCCTGAATAGTGAGCGATCTAATGATTAAGAAGAAGTTATCCCTCTGCCTAGGACAGTCTTACAATGAAGTACAATAGAAGAGCTTTGTTTGATCTAGAAATTCTTGTGTTTTCTGCAGTTTTAGGCCGGTATAATGGCTCACACCTATAATCCTAGCACTCTGGGAGGCTGAGGAGGATGGATTGCTTGAACTTGGGCATTTGAGACCAGTCTGAGCAAGAGCGAGACCCCGTCTCTACTAAAAACAGAAAAACTAGCCAGATTTGGTGCCAGGCCCCTGTGGTCCCAGCTACGTGGGAGGCTGAGGCAAGAGGATTGCTTAAGCTGAGTTTGAGATTGCTATGAGCTCTGATACTACAGCAAGCTACCCAGGGCAACAAAGTGAGAGTTTGTTTCCAAAGAGTATTTCCCTAGGACATAATATTTTACAAAAATAATTTATAATTTTTGCATAATCTATTTTAACACCCCAAAGTATTTAAATATTTTCCTGCTGGACATTTATCTGCTTGCCTTTTTCTTGTGTTGCTCCTCCCCCCCACTTTTTTTCTTTTTTTGGTTAGGCTGTTTTAATATTCTCAGCATCCATATAAGTAAACACTGTATGCTTCTCTGTTTTTTCTTTTTTTTAATTTCAGATTAATGTGAGGGTACAAACAATTAGGTTAAAATGTTTGTATTTGTTAGGTAGAATCCCTGTTATAGTTGTGTCTTGCACCCAGGAGGTGTGCCGTATAACCTTACATCATACCCATTAGGTGGGAGCATACCAGTCCCCTCCCTCTTCCTCCTCTCCCACCTTCCCCCTCCTCCCATCTTGAATTGAATTGAGCGTTCCTCTTGGGTTGGTGTGTATTAGATCATTTACTGTCTTCATAATTTGTATTGAGTACATTGGATAACTTGCTTTTCCATTCTTGTGATACTTTACTAAGAAGAATGTCTTTTCACCTCCATCTGGTTTAATATAAATGATGTAAAATCTCCATCTTGTAAACTGAGCCAAATGGAAGATCTATTTTGAGTTCTTTCAGGATTCTCCATGCTTCTTTCCAAAGAGGCTGTATTAGTATGCAATGCCACCAATAGCATAAAAGTGTTCATTCCCATCTCTCCACATCCATGCTAGCATCTGCAGCTTTGGGACTTTGTGATATGGGCTATTCTCACTGGGGTTAGGTGATATCTTAGGGTGGTTTTGATTTGCATTTCTCTGATTAGGGATGATGAGCATTTTTTCATGTTTGTTAGCCATTCATTTTTTCTTCAGAGAAGATTCTGTTTATGTCTATTGCCCAGTCATAGATGGGGCTTATTCTTTTTTGTTGATTAATTTGAATTCTCTGTCGATTCTAGTTATCAGCCCTTTGTCAGATTCATAACATGAAAATACCTTTTCCCATTCTGAAGGTTGTCTATTTGCTTGAATTGTTGTGTTCTTAGCTGTGCAAAAGATTTTCAGCTTAATTAAGTCCCACTTGTTTATTTTTGTTGTTATGATTGTCACTGATGTCTTATTCATAACATCTTTAACCAGGCTGACATCCTTAAAGAGTTTTTCCCACATTTTCTTCTAGGATTTTTATTGTTTCATGTCTTAGATTTAAATCTTTTATTGATCTTTTTTTTTTTTTTGAGACAGAGCCTCAAGCTGTCTCCCTGGGTAGAGTGCTGTGGCATTACATCTCACAGCAACCTCCAACTCCTGGGCTCAAGTGATTTTCCTGCCTTCACCTTCCAAGTAGCTAGGACCACAGGTGCCTGCCACAACGCCCAGCTATTTTTGAGTTGCAGCCGTCATTGTGATTTGGTGGGCCCGGGCTGGATTCGAACCCGCCAGCTCAGGTGTACGTGGCTGGCGCCTTAACCGCTTGAGCCACAGGCGCCAAGCCCTTTCCATCTTGAGTCAATTTTTGTAAGTGCTGAGTGGTGCAGGTCCAGTTTCAGTTTTTCATACATGGTTATTCAATTCTTCCAGCATCATTTATTGAACGGGGATTTTTTTTCCCCCAGTGTGTGCTTTTTTTTGGTTTATCACAGATCAGATGATGGTAAGAGACTGGTTTCATCTCTTGGTTTTTCTGTTCTATTCCATAATGTCTGTGTCTCTATTTTTTGCTAATACCATGCTGTTTTGATGACTGTGGACTTGTAATATAACCTGAAGTCTGGTAGAGTGATACCTCCAGCTTTATTTTTATCATGAAAAATTGCCTTGGCTATACAGGGCTTTTTTTCTGGTTCCATACAAAATGGAGAACTATTATTTTAATTTTTTAAAAAATTTATTTATTTATTTGAGACTCGCCCTTGGTAGAGTGCGTGGCATCACGGCTCACAGCAACCTCAAACTCTTGGGCTTAAGCCGTTCTCTTCCCAACTTCCTACTCAGCTTCCCAAGTAGCTGGGACTACAGGCACCAGCCACTACACCTGAGCTAGTGGTGGTCACCTGTAAAAATTGCCCAGCTATTTTTTGGTTGTAGTTGTTTAGTTGGCCAGAGCTGGGTTTGAACCCGCCACCCTTGGTGTATGTGGCTGTCGCCATAACCACTGTGCTATGGGCGCAGAGCCAGAAGTATTTTTTTTTTAGTTCTTCAAAATATGATTTTGGTGTTTTAACGGGGATTGCATTAAATCTGTAGATTGCTTTGGGTAGTATAGACATTTTAACAGTATTGATTCTTCCCAGCCAAGAGCATGATATGTTCTTTTATTTGTTAATATCTTCTGCTATTTCTTTTCTTGGGTTTCATAATCCTCTTCGTGGAGATTCTTCACCTCTTTTGTTAGGTATATTCCTAGGTATTTCATTTTCTTTGAAGCTACTGTGAAGGGTATTAGGTCCTTGATTTGCTTTTCAACTTGACTGTTATTGGGGTATGCAAAGGCTACTGATTTCTGGACAATGATTTTATAAAACCTTGAGATGTTACTGTATTTCTTTCTTTCTTTTTTTTTTTTGAGACAGAGTCTCACCATGTCATGGCATCACAGCTCACAGCAACCTTGGGCTTAAGCGATTCTCTTGCCTCAGCCTCCCGCATCAGAGCTGAGGGAGGAGCCTGCCACAACACCCAGCTATTTTTTTTTTTTTTTTGTAGAGACAGAGTCTCACTTTATCGCCCTGGGTAGAGTGCCGTGGCGTCACACTGCTCACAGCAACCTCCAGCTCTTGGGCTTAAGCGATTCTCTTGCCTCAGCCTCCCTAGTAGCT
>CAUYON010123164.1:0-32591 GCA_963573935.1 Arctocebus calabarensis | reverse complement strand
TTCTTAGCAAAGTATCTCAAGAATGGAAGAAAAAGTATCCAATGTACTTAGCCCTAATATGAATCTAATTTATAGCTTTCATATGAAGGCTAAAACCCAATTATAGCACAAGAATACAGGGAAAAGGGAAAGGGAGGGGAGGGGAGGGGAGAGGATGGGTGGAGGAAGGGCAATTAGTGGGATCACACCTACGGTGCATCTTAGCAGGGCACTGGTGAAACTTATTAAAGGTAGAGTATCAATGTCTTTGATAAAATGCCATGAAGGCTATGTGTAACAGTATGATCAAAATATTTCTGATTGTATATGAAGCACATTGTGCCCTATGATTGCACCAATGTACACAATTATGATTCAATAAAATTATTAAAAAAATAATAAAAGAACTAACCTATGAGCCCCGATGAACCTGGTGGGCATTTCAATTGTCCACACAGTGCTCCTGAGGGGTCTCAGGGAACTCTCCTTCAGAACACACTTCCGGCACATTAAATCTAACAGATTTTAATTGAGCAAAGAACAATCCACAAATTGGGCAGTTGAACCTAAAGAAGTTCAGATAGACTCCAGTGCTGCCATCTGATTGAAGAAGATTCACTGACAGTACATTAAGCAGTCTGAATAATCAGCCACCTTTGCTTGTTCAACATTCCATGATCAGCAAAGAGGAAGAAGTAGAGAGGAACGAAAAGTAAATGGAGCAAACTCCAGCCAGGACAAATAACTAACATTTTTGCTTTTGAACATTTTAACTAAAATACCCTTCTAAGTGAAACCAATAAGCCTTAACCAATGTTATAACTTATAGAAGAAGAAAGAGATGTCTTCAGAAGTCACAAAAATGGCTCAAAGAAAGGAAAGCTCCCCTGGCATCAACAAACAGCACAAGTTATACAATTACCAAACCAGAACAAGTGCATTCCCTGCCCAAGGCTGCAACGTAGGCTGCCGAGGAGAAAGCACAGGACTGAAGCTGCTACGCTAAGTGGTAAATTCACTCCTGTCATTATTCCCACCAAGATGCTGTTCAAAGGATTTTTATCTTTGTTTTGGGCCAGATATTTGCTCTTCAATTTTGTCAAGAGAATTTTTTTTGGATGTATTTTTTTATTATTATTTTTTTACATATACAGGTGTTTATTAGGTTTCCACTTTTTGCCTTCACAGAATTAAAAAGGCTTAAAATTTAATAACAATAACAGTGTTTAAGATAAGGACTAGAAACAAAAACCTTGAAAAGAATGAAAGGAGATAAATATATTCAGAAAAGAAATCAGATGATTACTGCCTCGAATTATTAGGCAATATTAATATTAATGCAAAGAAAGTAACATTCACATTGTCAAATAAGATTATGTCTATTATAGAATGCTTTAACTCTGAGCTCAGTATGGAGTCATCAGTTAACTTCTTATTTTTTTCCAAAGTCTCAAAAAATAGACAACTAATATTTATAAATAAAAGTAAAAGATAATTTCTAAAAACAGATCATGCCAAATCTTATAGACAATAGAAAAAGAAGATATATTTCAGTCATTCTACTTAATCTGGATATATCTGATATTAAAATTGCTGAAAATATAGTTATAAAGGGAAATTACAAACATAATTCACTTATAAGTGAGGATGCAATATTCTAAACAACATATTAACAAGTTGAATTAAAAATTAATGTTTAAGTAATGTATTTTGGTCAAAATTGAATCCAATTTATGTGAGAATTAACACTATTTTCTTTTCTTTTTTTTGGTTTTCCTTCCCGCATCCGCTCCCTCCTTCTCTCTCTGTCTGTTCTCCCCTTCCCCCATGCCCCACTATGTCATTAATTGTACTCATATCAAAGTTGAATACATAGGATTCATGCTTCTCCGTTCCTATGATGTTTCACCAAGAATAATGTGTTCCACCTCCATCCAAGTTAGTACAAATGCTGCAAAATCTCCATTTTGAGGGCTGCGTAATATTCCATGGTATACATATACGCTTACCAATCCATTGCTGGGTTGAAGGACATTTAGGCTGTTTCCACATTTTAGTGATTGTAAATTGAGCTGCGATAAACAGCCTAGAACAAGTATCTTTATAATAAAAGTTGTTTTTTTTTTCTTCTGCATAGATACCATGAAATGGGATTGAAGGATCAAATGGGATGTCTAGGTTGAGTTGTTTTAGGTTTCTCCATACTTCCTTCCAAAAAGGTTGTATTAGTTTGTAGTCCTACCAGCAGTGTAAAAGTGTTCCTTTCTCTCCACATCTGCTCCAGCATCTGCAATTTTGAGATTTTGTGATATAGGCCAGTCTTGCTGGAGTTAGATGACATCTCAGGGTGGTTTTAATTTGCATTTCTCTAATAATTGGGGATGATGAGCATTTTTTAATGTGTTTATTGGCCATTTGTCTCTCATCTTTAGAGAAGGTTCTATTCATCTCTCTTCCCCATTGATATATGGGATTGTTGGGTTTTTTCTTATAGGTTAATTGAAGTTCTGTAAAGATCTTGGTTATTAAACTTTTATCTGATTCAAAATATGCAAATACCCTTCCCATTGGGTAGGTTGTCTATTTGCTTTGGTTGTTGTCTTGTTGGCTGTACAGAAGCTTTTCAGTTTAATTAAGTCTCATTTGTTTATTATTGCTGTTGTTGCTATTTCCATGGTAGTCTTCCTCATAAAGTCTTTCCTCAGGCCAGTGTTTTTCCAATTCTTTCTTTCAGGATTTTTATCATTTCATGCCTTAAATTTAAGTTCTTTATCCATCTTGAATCAATTTTTGTGAGTGGAGAAAGGTGCGCATCTAGTTTCAGTCTTTTACATGTGGATATCCAATTCTCCCAGCACCATTTATTGAATAGGGAGTCTTTCCCCCAGTGAATGTTCTTGTTTGGTTTATCGAAGATTAGGTGGCTGTAAGTTGTGGGTTTCATTTCCAGGTTTTCTATACGAATCCAAGTATCTATGTCTCTATTTTTGTTCCAGTACCATGCTGTCTTGACCACTATGGCTTTGTAATACAGCCTAAAATCTGGTATGGTGATACCTCCAGCTTTGTTTTTATTACTAAGAACTGCCTTAGGCTTGGCGCCTGTGGCTCAACGGGCTAGGGCGCCAGCCACGTACACCTGAGCTGGAGGGTTCGAATCCAGCTCGGGCCCACCAGGCAACAATGACGGCTGCAACCAAAAAATGGCCAGGCATTGTGGCAGGCGCCGGTAGTCCCAGCTACTTGGGAGTTGGAGGCAGAAGACTCGCTTGAGCCCAGGAACTACAGGTTGCTGTGAGCTGTGACACCACAGGACTCTATCCAGGGTGACAGCTTGAAGCTCTGTCTCAAAAAAAAAAAAAAAAAAAAAAGAAATGCCTTAGCTATACAGGGTTTTTTCTGGTTCCATACAAAGTACAGAATCATTTTTTCCAAGTAAGTAGGATGTTGGTATTTTAATAGGGATGGCATTGAATTGGTAAGTTGCTCTGGGAAGTATAGACATTTTAACAATGTTGATTCTTCCCGGCCATGAGCATGGTATGTTCTTCTATTTGTTAAAGTCCTCTGCTATTTCCTTTCTTAGGGTTTCATAATTTTCTTCACAGAGGTCTTTCACTTCTTTTGTTAGGTATCTTCTTAAGTATTTCATTTTCTTTGGGTCTGTGGTGAAATGAATTGTGTCCTTAACCTCTTATCTTGACTGTTGTGGGCATATACAAAGGCAACTGACTTGTGGACATTGATTTTACTTCCTGAGACATTACTGTATATTTTGATGACTTCCAAGAGTTTTGTGGTTGAGTCTTTGGGGTTCTCTAAGTATAAGATATCATCAGCAGAAAGGGAGAGTTTGACCTCCTTTGCACCCATTTGGATGCCCTTTATTTTCTTGTCTAATCTAATTGTATTGGCTAGAACTTCCAGCACTATGTTGAATAGTAATGGTGACAGAGGACAACCTTGTCTGGTTCCAGTTCTAAGAGGAAAAGCTTTTAGTTTTACTCCATTTAGTAAAATATTAGCTGTGGGTTTGTCATAGATAGCTTCAATCAGTTTAAGAAACGTGCCACCTATACCTATACTCCTCAGTGTTCTAATTAGAAAAGGATGCTGAATTATATTGAATGCTTTTTTCTGCATCTATTGAGACGATAATATAATCTTTGGTTTTGCTTCTGCTGATATGGTGAATAATGTTTATCAACTTCCAAATATTAAACCAGCCTTACATCCCTGGGATAAAACCTACTTGATCATGATGTATGACATTTTTGATGATAAGCTGTAATCAATTGGCTAGGATTTTGGTGAGAATTTTTGCGTCTATATTCTTTAGTGAAATTGGTCTGAAATTCTCCTTTTTAGTTGGGTCTTTACCTAGTTTGGGTATCAGGCTGATATTGTTTCATAGAACATATTCCTTCCTCCTCAATTTTTTGGAGTAATTTCTGCAGTATAGGAAAAAGCTCTTCTTTGAAGGTTTGATAAAATTCTGGCGTGAAGCCATCCAGACCAGGGAATTTTTTTTGTTGGGAGATTTTTTTGTTTCTATGATCTCAGTGCTTGAAATTTGTCTGTTAAGAAGATCTATTTCTTTCTATTTCTGGGTTAAGTCTAGGGAGAGGGTGTGATTCTGAATATTGATCACTTTCCTTCACATTGTCAAATTTCTGGGCATAAAGTTTATGGTAGTATTCAGAGATGATCTCTTGTATCTCTGTGGCATCAGTTGTTATTTCCCCTTTATCATTTCTGATTGAGGTTACTAGTGATTTTACCTTTTTATTTCTAATTAGTCTGGCCAAATGCTTATCTATTTTATTTATTTTTTCAAAAAACCAACTCCATGTTCCATTAATTTTCTGAATGATTCTTTTGTTTTCCATTTCATTGATCTGTGATTTAATTTTGGATATTTCTTTTCTTCTTCTGGGTTTAGGCTTAGATTGTTCTTCTTTTTCCAATTCCATCAGATCACTTGTGAGTTTTTTGATACATTCTCTTTCTGTTTTTCGAATGCAGGCTTCTAAAGCAATAAATTTTCCTCTCAGGACTGCTTTTGCTGTATCCCATAGGTTTTGGTAGTTTGTGTCTTCATTGCTGTTATATTCAAAGAAGTTAATGATTTTCTTTTTTATTTCTTCCTTTAACTTCCATGCCTTTGTGTGAGATTGAGCATTTTTGTTGGAGTTCAGTTCCACTTTTAGTGCCTTGTGGTCTGAAAAGATACAAGGTAGAATTTCAATTCTTTTGATCCTGCTGAGGTTTGTTTTGTGTCCTAAGATATTATCAATCTTGGAGGATGTTCCATGGGACAATGAGAAGAATGTATATTCTATCTCTTTGGGATGGAGTGTTCTATATACATCTATCAAGCACAGTTACTCTAAAGTCTCATTTAAATCTCTAATAACTTTATTTAATTTCTGTTTAGAGGATCTGTCCAGCTCTGAGAGAGGGGTGTTGACGTCCCCTGTTATTATGGTGTTATAGGATATCATATTGCTCAGACTAAGCAAGGTCTGTTTCAAGAATCTGGGAGCATTTAAATTGGGTGCATAAATATTTAAAATTGAAATGTCTTATGGTTGTATTTTTCCCTTAACCAATATGAGGTAACCATCATTATCTTTTTTAACTTTAGTTGCTTTAAATCCACATGTATCTGAGAATAAGATTGCAACTCCTCTTTTCTTCTGAGTTCCATTTGCCTGAAATTTTGACTTCCAACCCTTAACTCTGAGTTTTAATTTGTCTTTTGACGTGAAGTGTGCTTCCTGCAGACAGCAAATAGATGGCTTGTGTTTTTAATGCAATCAGCCAATCTATGCCTCTTCAGTGGGGAATTCAAGCCATTGACACTTATTGAGATAATTAATAAGTGTGGTAGCATTCTATTCAGCTTATTTTGTGAAAGTCTGTGGGTTAGTTTTGTCTATTTGCATCATTGTGGAAACAAGGTTCTGTCCTATAATTTCTGGGTATTTACTTTGATGAAGGTCCATTATGATGGTCAGTGTGTAGGACAGGTTGAGATATTTCCTGTGAAACTGGTCTTGTTGTGGCAAATTTCCTCAATGTTTGCATATCAATAAAAGATTTGATTTCTCCATCAATTTTAAATCTTAGCTTGGTGGGGTATAGAATGCTGGGCTGAAAATTGTTCAGTTTAAGTAGGTTAAAGATAGATAACCATTGTCTTCTGGCTTGAAAAGTTTCATTGGAGCAGTCTACAGTCACCCTGTAGGTCCGTTGGCACTTAGTCCTGGCAGCTTGCAAGATCTTTTCTTTTGTCTTGACTTTGGATAAATTCATCACAATATACCTTGGAGAAGTTCTATTTGAGTTGAGGTGACCAGGGGACTGATATCCCACTGAAAGGAGTATGTCAGAATCTTTGGTGATATTTGGGAAATTTTCATTTATAATATTGTCTAGAATGACTTCCATTCCTCTGGGGCATTCTTCTTCCTCTTCTGGGATACCTGTAACTCGTATGTTTAAATGCTTCATAGAGTCCTCTAATTCTGTCAATGAACATTCTGCTTTCTCTCTTTTCTTGTCAGCCTCTTTAACTATCTTAGTTATCTCAACAGCTTTATCCTCTACCTCTGAGATTCTTTCTTCTGCATGGTCTAATCTGTTGTTACTTTCTATTGCATCCTTAAGTTCCCTAAATGACTTCTTCAGTTCCTTCAGCTCTGCTATATTCTTTCTATATTCTTTGTGTCATTCATCTCTTAGTTGATTCTGTTTTTAAATTTCCTTTTGGTTATTTTCCGCTTTCTCAGCAATTTATTTCATTTTTTTTTTATTGTTTTCCACTTTCTCAGAAATTTCTTTCATTGCTTTTTGATTGTTTTCCACTTTCTTAGCAATTTCCTTCATTGTTTTCATTATCTGTATTTTAAATTCCCCTTCTTTCATTTCTAACATTTCCTTATAGGGGAAATGTTCTACGATAGCTATCTCATGATCCCTAGAAGGGGTTTCTCTGGCCTGAGATTCACGTTGCCAGGACTTTTCTGGGGCAGCACCTGTGGCTCAAGGAGTAGGTCACTGACTCCATATACTGGACATGGTGGGTTCAAACCTGGCCCCAGCCAAAAACTGCAAAAAAAAAAAAAAAAAGGATTTTTCTGCTGACTCTTCTTCATGAGTGCTTTCTTGTATCTGTTTCCTTGCCCTAATTTTCCTTTCACTTCTTCTTGCTCTTTAGGTTACTGTACCACTGATCTAAAGTTTTAATGGGTCCTTTTGGTGCGAGACCAGAAGGATGAAAAGATTGAAGAGCAAGATGGGGAAAAAGATTTAACGAAGAGAAAAAAGAAAAGAGAAAGAAGAGGGGATGAGTACATGAAAATATTGACAAAAAGAAGAAAGGTACTGAAAGAAAGAAACAGGAGACATATAGGTGTGATGTAGGCTACTATGGCCCAACCTTAAAGAACCCCAACCTCCGAAGGTGCTGGGTTGGGTGATTCCCTTGAGGTCAACAGCTCTTTGCCAGCCAGCTTGGACACAAAACCCCACCTCCACCAGATAGAGAGGAAAGACAGAAATACTGTAAATCAAACCAAAACAAAAAAGCAAAGACCCTTATGGGATAAAATTAGGGAGAAAAAAACTAATAGGGACAGAAACACTAGCAAAAATGAAATTCTAATTGTTAAAGAAGGCAAAAATGGAAGATTGTATTTAAACTAGAATGGTGGGGGGAAAAAGAAAAAAAATGTCAAGGAAAAATGTTGAAATTTAAAAAACCCAAAACCAAGAAACCAAACAATATATATATCTTGCTAAGTATTGACCAGGCAACAGGTGATCTTCTGAGGCATGAGATGTTAATCACAATGTTGATACAGCTGTACAAGATGGGGACTAGAGGCCTTTGCTGATTTCTCAGACCCTGCAGGCTTGAGAGTGCAAATGACTCCTCAGCCCACTCAAAAGACACTCCAAGCAATGAACCTTGGCCAAGCAGAAGCTTTCCAGGAAAAGCACTTATCCCTGGGATCTTTCCTGACATGGCTACCTACTTATCCAGTGCACCAAGTCCAGTCTCCCTCTGTGCCCCATGAGGGCCATGGCTGTCAATCTGCCAAACACTTGGATCTCTGTACTTGCCCAGCGTCTCAATCCCCGCCTTTGGCCAGCTCAGTCACTAGATTACTCGCCCAATCTCCCAGCCGATCCCAGTGCTGCAACATGCAGGGGCAGCCCACAGCTGAACAATATTAGTTCCTTTCTGTCTCTGGCTCAGTCTGGGGCCCCAGACAACACCCAAAGTCATCCGCACACTGGCCTGAGATCTCCCAAGGCAGTTCAATCGAATGTCCAAGTCCAAAAAAACCAAAACAGCCCTCAGGTAAGGCTTTTCCTGCTTGCAATCTCGCCACTGCTGTGGTTAGAGCTGCAGGCAGCCTCTGACTCAACAAACGCACCCACCACTTGCCAGTTTTCCACCGCTTCTCTCCTCCTTGCGGAAGTCTCTCACTGACCTCCTGTATCACCAAAAGGAAGCCTCTGCATGAAACCCACTGGCCAGAGATGCCTGGGGTCCTCTGTCCCTACTCTCACTGCACCTGGCTACACAGAAGCTGCTACTCAGCCACCATCTTCAATCAGGTGTGTGTCAAGAGAATTTTTAAGGCTAGCCATGAAATTGTTACATGGTCTTTAAGTTCTGAAATTTTCATAAATACGAATAAGACAATTGTTTAGAATACATCTTTAAAATCTACTTTTAAATTGAGGAATTTTATTTAAAGGATCCACTTTTGGCCATTAATTTTTAATGAAGTACTTATTTCATTAAATAATCTAGAGAAAAAAATCATTTTACCACAAGGACATTTGCACTAGAATGTTTGTTGCAGCTCAATTCACAATTGCCAAGACATGTAAGCAACTCAAGTGCTCATCAACCCATGAATAGACTAACAAACTGTGGTTAATGTATACCATGGAATACCATTTACCTGGAGGGAGTTGAAACATATTTTTCTTGGTATAGTATCACAAGAATGGAAATGCAAGTATCCAGTGTACTCAATACCAATATGAAACTAATAGAAAAACAACTATAAGCCCACATGAGAGAAAAACCCAAGTTGGGGGGCAGAAAAAGAGAAAGGGGAGGAGGGAGGAGGACTGGTGAGCTCTCTCCTACTGGGCACAGTGTGAGGGTATACAGCACACCCCACTTTGAAGGGCTCAGCTACAACCTGAACTTGAACTTGAACTAGAAACACAAACAATGTAACTAATCATTTGTACCCTCATAGTAATCTGAATTTTTTTAAAAATTTTTTTCCCATGATAAAAATGAAGCACTTATTTTAAAGTGGGTATCAAAGCAAAAAAGCCCTTCCAAAACAAGTCAAACTAATAATTTCAAGAGTATTCCTCTAACTAGACTCCATATTCTCCATCCAACTGGGGAGTGGTCTCCCCAAGACAAGACTCTTCCCATAATACAGAGAGAGCCAATCAAGATTCACAAAGGAATGCCTCCAGAGGGACCCTCAATGCCTCCGGATGGGCCAAACAATCCAAAGAAGGAATAGAGGGTGTTGTGTGGGCTTTGAATACTCACCTGGATGTCTTCTAGTTCCAGAAACTGTATCTCTACTATAAACAGCTCCAAGCACCATGGTCTGGCAACATCCCACTGGTAGGGACAGAAACAGAGATGACCCTCTGTCCAAGATCACTGAGTTGCCTCTAGGGCATGTCTCTAAGTCCACTGTGCCAATAACAGGCTGCCCAACTGCAGTTGAGCCCACAGGAGCAGTCCTGGGAGACCCCAAATTGTTGCCACCCAAGCCAGGTTCACTGCCACCTGCTCAAGAGGAAGCCAAAACACTGAGACAGCAGGAGTTGCAGCAGAGAAAGTGTTTAAGTCTGCATCGTGCTCAGTGGGAACACAGGAGGAATTTCTCAAATCCACCCTTCTGGGAATTTAGGAGGCAGGGTTTTTAAGGATGGTTTGTTGGGCAATGAATTAGGCAATTCAGTCTGCTAATTGGCTGACTCTGGGACCATCGGTCCTTTGGTATGGGCTGGCAACCCGGGTGGCACAACCAATCCACCATGGGACCTGGAAGATACCTCAAAATTTAAGGTTCTGCAAGGATGATGTTATCTATGAAGAAAACTAAGAATCTTTTCTTTTTACAATTTTAATCAATTATTTATTTATATTAGTATAGACCCATATACATATTTTTATTGGTTGCTTGCAATCCATACTTTTATGCTCAAATTGTTCCATCCTTGACTACTGGGGACAGTTTTTACTTTTATTTCTGTGCCCTTTCAATTTGTCACTACGGATGCAAAAGCTAGGAATCTTCATGACCACCAGCTATGCAACCCAGAATGGCAGTTACAGAGAAGTGGGCGAGCAACCATTTTTGCCTAGCACCCTTTTGTTAATTCATAAGGGTGGTTTCAAAGATGTCTCCCTTCTGAAATCCCAGAGACAGGAGGTGTGCTGTGTAGGTAAGGAGAAGCTGTAAAATGAAGTTCTTTGTCCCTTTTCTGTTTAGGGCTCTGGCAAGACACAGCCCTGCACAACTTGCAGCCAGCCACAGCAAAGATAAAGAGGAGAGGCAGCCAAGTTATACAAAGAGGAAGCCTGAGTGGGCACCTTCAAGCTGCCTGAGCTCCTGGTGCATAGAAAGGAGGTAAAGAAGGCTACCAAAAATCAGCTTACTGGGTTTGAGGCTACCCTTAGAGGGGAAAGTGGTCTTATTTTCCTGCCCTTCAATTGCCTCCTAGACCCAACCCCTTACCTTTCTTCCCAATGCCCTGATTTAGAGGAAGAGAAATATGAGAGAGGTAGGAAGTTAGTTGGCAAGGGCAGTAAACATCTTGTCCCATAGCTCAGCTGTAGAGTATGCAGTTGAGGAAGATCCCCTCCTTGAACATCAAAAAAGATTCCCCCCAACCTTCAGCAGAACTGCACAGACTACAGTGCGAGCAATCAGAACTCAGTCACAAATGATGACGTCAGGTGGGGAAGTATAGGTTCTTGTGTGCGATACAAGTCTGCATTCAAATCCAGGTGCCTCTTCCCCAAGCTCCTTGCCTGGTGAATGAAGCTGGTAGACTCCATCTCTCAGCCTGCTTTTAAGGACAATAGAAATAATAGCATAACCCACTTCATTTCCCCAGACCTAGAATTCTGGGGCTTCAGTGAAAGAAATTCCTTTATTGGTCAGGCATGGAGGCTGATGCCTGTAATCCTAGCACTCTGAGAGACCAAGGTGGGTGGATTGCTTGAGCTCACAAGGTCAAAACCAGCCTCAAGTAAGAGCAAGGACCTTGTCTGTAAAACACAGCTGGGTTTTGTAATGGGTACCTGTAGTCCTACTCGGGAGGCTGAGGCAAAAGGATAACTTGAGCCCAGGAATTTGAGGTTGCTGTGAGCTATGATGCCACAGCACTCACTCTACTCAAGGTAACTAACTGAGACTCTGTCTCAGAAAAAAAAAAAAAGGAAATTCCTTTATTAGTGGGAATTCTAGAGAGCATGTGCTGATTTCCTGGGCCTCAAGGATCTGGACCTATGTGACTTCCTTCTTTCACCTGTCACTGCCCAGAGCAGTGCTATGTTAGCTGCTCATGTTCTGAAACCTCTCCTGCTTCCATTTCCTCCTTGTTATACCCCCAACCTTGTTACTGGATGAAGATGATCCAGCCACCTGTCACTGTCAACCAATATCCAGAGATGAGGACAGGTCCACCAAAATTTGTCAGGCCAGTGATTCTGGAGAACAGTGAGAGTAGCCTCTCTAAGACTGTTCTGTTCTTCCATTTCCAAAATCACAGTTTTACACATAAAAGTTCAAAGTAAAAATCATATTAATCTTTATCTTAAACAACAATAATTGGCATAACCCATGGCCCATAATAAACAATAATCAGCACTACCCAGGACCCAAAACAACATTCCAGTTAAAAAGTTATTCTCTTATGCTTGGAGCACGTAGCTCAGTGAGTAGGGCACCAGCCACATATACTGAGGCTGGTGGGTTCAAGCCCGGCCCAGGCCTGCTAAACAACAATGACAACTGCAACAAAAAATAGCCGGGTGTTGTAGCCATTGCCTATAGTCCCAGCTACTCAGGAAGCTTAGGCAAGAGAATACCTTAAGCCCAAGAATTGGAGGTGGCTATGAACTATGACACCATGGCACTCTACTAAAAGTGATATACTGAGACTCTGTCTCAAAAAAAAAAAAGAACAGGAGGCCTCCAAGGGGCAGGAGAAAGCTGATGTGCTATGTGCAATGTTTCTAAAGAGCCACCACAACAGTGATGCTCCACCACTTCCACTTTCATGCCATCGGGCAGGGCAGTCACCTGGCCCCACCTGACTCCCAGAGATCCTGGGAAAATGGAGAGGAACACATGGATATTTGGGGAGTGATCCCAATTCCTGGCTGGTTTTTTTTTTTTTTTGAGACAGAGCCTCAAGCTGTTTTCCTGGGTAGAGTGCTGTGACTTCACAGCTCACAGCAACCTCCAGCTCCTGGGCTCAAGCGAGTCTCCTACCTCTGCCTCCCAAGTAGCTGGGACTACAGGCGCCTACCACAACGCCAGGCTATTTTTTGGTTGCAGCCGTCATTGTTGTTTGGCAGACCTCGGCTGGATTCGAACCCGCCCGCTCAGGTGTATGTGGCTGGCGCCTTAGCTGCTTGAGCCACAGGAGCCGAGCCCAATTCCTGGCTGTTTGTTGTGTTCCTAACACCCAGCAGCTGGCTTATCTGTCCCTAATAGATGCTCAGTAAGCTGGACATGGTGTCTCTCCCTGTCATCCCAGCACTCTGGGAGTTGAAGTGAGAGGATTACTAGAGACTAGCCTGAGCAAGAGCAAGACCCCATCTCTACAAAACAAATAGGAAAATCAGCCTGGTGTGATGCAACCCCCTTTAGTCCCAGCTACTTGAGAGGCTGAGGTATGAGGATCACTTGAACCAAAATCTCAATAAAGTTTTGTAGAATGAATGAACCCGCACAAGGGGGAACGGAGGAGGGTGCGAAAAGACAAATGCGAAGATTGAATGTCCTCTGCCTGAGGGGCAGGGTAGAGCAGGCAAACTTGCAGGGCGCGCGCGCTCACACATGTACACACACGTGCACGCATGCACACACGCGCGCACACACTGCCACTGCCTCTCCTCATCTGAGAGAGAGATGGGGACTGACAGCAGCTGGTTGGGGGAGGGATTTCCCTCCTAGGAGAACAGCTCAAGTCCCTCCCCACCCGCCCGCGGGACATCCCCACAGAAGAGCGGTTGTGTGCCGGCAAGTTCAGGCAAGCAGACGCTCGAAATCTGCCTGAGGGGGCTGGAGTTTCCTTCCTGGCTTCTTGGCCGCACTCTCGCTGATGCAGGGCCGGCCGGCAGCGATGGCGGAGGACGGCTCTGGCTGCCAGGTGCCCCGCCTGGTGTGGCGATGCGTCCTGAATGCTCTGTTCCTGCTGTGTCTTGGTATGGGAATCTACTGCTTGCTCTGCAATCTCGCACTGTGCCCGCAGCAGCAGCAGCTCCGGTCACCTGGGGTGAGTCAAGAAGCAAAGGCAGCAGAGTGGAGCGCTCACCTGCCAGCTGCTCCGGGAGCCGGGGGCCTCGCAGCGGACAGAAGCCAAGAGCGCGGCTCTAAAGCGCAGGCTGGCCCGCAAAACAAACCCAAAAACGCCAATACCGGGTGTGGTGACTCACGCCTATAATCTCAGCACTCTGGAAGGTCGAGGCGGGAGGAAGATCGCTTGAGGCCAGGAATACAGGACCAGCCTGGGCAACGTAGCGGACGCTGCAAACAAAATCTTTTTTAATTAGCTGGGCGTGGTGACACACCTGTAGTCCCAGATACTCCGGAGGCTGAGAGACTGGAGGATTGCTTGCCAGGAGTTGGAGGTTGCAGTGAGCTGTGATCGCCCACTGTACCGCGGCTTGTGTAACCAGCAAGGAGGCAAGGCAGGGGCCAACATGCTGCCCCGGGCCTTAAAGGGGGATCCCGGGGTGGGAAAGGTACATCCGACATAGACGTGGAAAATTACTGTCTCTGGTGTTTTCCGGCAGGCTGACTCAGAGGCCGCTGGGGGCTTCACGAAACTGAGAGGGGAGCGGTTCCTGGGGCTTCCTGAGACAGGGCAGCGGCCGCTCGGCTGGGCAGGAACGGGGTGGGATCCTTTGGGCCCTGGGAGGCTTTGCTGTCGGAGGCTGGTGCGCGGAGGGGGACTCTCTCTCCGATGATGTCCAGGAAAGCCAGGAAGTCCTTTTGAAAGTCTTGTCTTCAAGCTTCCCGCTAGTTCAAACTTACTTCCTCTTTAAGAAGTCTTTTTCTTTTCTTTTCTTTTCTTTTTTAATTGCAAGTCCAGGAAGTGGGACAAGGGGTGAGGAGGAGAGTGAACAGTGAAAAGAGATCGCCCTGATTTAGGGAATACAAAACCTCCGCGTTTAAGGCTTTGATCTATTTTCTGATCTTTTCTTCCAGTGGGACATAGCTGAGCTGCAGCTGAATTACACAGGTAACAAGGGGTCGGGTGTCTGGGGTGGGGGGGTCCTGGTGAGGGATCAGACAGGCTGAGACAGAGACAGGGAGAAACCAAGAAAGAGAGACAGACAGAGACAAGGGAAGGAAGAGACGGAGAGAGGAGAGATGGAGAAAGAGAGAAGGGGAGGGACAGAGAAGGGGAGCAACAGAGAGGATGAAACAGCTAGGAAGAAAGAGGGGAGAAACAGAGAAAGAGAATGGGAAGGAGAGAGAGAGAACCTGCAAATGAGACCGAGAAAGAAGAGGGAAAAAAGAAACGGTGAAAAGGAGAAGGGGCAGGGGCAGGAGCATACTGCTTTGCCCCCTTCCCACCTTCTTTCAGAATAATCCAAAACAACCGAAACAACCCTAACATTCCTCCATTTACTCCACAAACATTAACTAGATCTGCCATGGGCAGCCACAGTTCCAGGTGCCACAACAGGGAACAAAACAGAAAGCTCTGCCTTCTGGAGCTTCCCTTCTACTGAAGGGGAGATTTTTTTTTTAAAGTTAAGTAAAATACGGTAACAATACCAAGTAGAGTAAAAGAGGCAAAGAGAATGTTTTGAAGAGAAATTAAACAAGCATGGGGGGTTGTTCAGGCATGCCAGGGTGGGGGTCGCTATTCAAAGTGAAGTCATGGGCGGGTGACAATGGTGAAAACGCTCTGGCTGTCCATGGGAAGATCTTTCCTTTCCTCCTCTGTGACTAATCCTCTTTTTCTTCTGGGTCTTACAACTCATAACCGCAGAGATCAAACTCCAGAGGAAGTTCATGGAATGTCCATTCCATTTTGTAGTAGAAGGGACTTTCATTTCTCTCTCTTCTATTCTCTGAGGATTTCTGACCCTCTCAGAGCTCACTGAGAGAATTTTTCTTCTGATTTCCTCTGATTCTAGCCCTGCCCTGATGGTGCTCCAGAGGAGGAACCACAGATTCGTATACACAGTGTGCCTCTCACAGGATATTTCTTTGCCTTGACCAATGGCCTAACTCCTAAGCATCCAGCCTGTGACCAGGTGTCCCCCTCACAAGAAATTTCTTTATCCTGGCAAACACCCCTGTGGTTCTTGTCTGGGCTGTGTTCAGTTTATTCCTACCAAGGCCCTTTAGGACAGTCTGAGAGAAGAGTTAGGTTGGGTGTGTGAATCACATAAGGCATAGAGGAAGCAGCACCAAATAACATGTGAAATAACAAGCAGTTTATTCCTTACAGATCCCAGAGAAAAAAGGGCCATCAGGAAATGGGAGGGGGCTAGGACATACACACAAATGTGCAGCCAGTGGGTGAGGAGCAAGAGAAAGGACAGGAGGGATCCGTGAGCAAAAGCATTCATTGGGGTTCAGGATTTTCCCCAGGCAGTGGGGCATCGCTCCTCTCTACCTCTTCCCCTCCTCCCTTGTATGTGTGTGTGTGTGTCTCTCTCTCTCCTATCACCTGTTCTCTCTTCTCTTCTCTGGGTAGATTTAGTGGTAGTAGGCTGGAGGCACTCTGCAGCCAAGAGGAGTCACTAGAGGAAACCCACACAATCAGAGCAGAGTGTAGGGTATCAGAGTGAGTCAGTTAGACTGTATCTGGCTGTCCCACAGGGAAGTGGTCACCGGGGTCATCATATAAGGTAGGCATCTTGGATAGATAACATTGAGGAACTGAGAGGAGCAGAGCTGGAAACTGCCACAGGTGACTCAGCCTGCTTCTGGTGTGAAAAAACTAAACATTCAAATTGGATGCCAGGGAAGACAAAAATTTTTTAAATATTACTGCTTACATGAGTATGCATGCAAGGCAAGGCAAAATTAAAGTAATTCAGCACACGCACTCTCTCTCTCTGCATCTGTCCCTGTCATTCTCTTCTTTATCACTTTCTCCCTCTTCCCTTATCTGTTTCTCTCTCTTTCTTCTTTTCTTTTTTTTTTTTTCTTCTTTTCTTTCTCTGTCTCCAGCTAGATCACTCTCTCTCCCTTTCTATTTCTATCTCCATCACTATCACTCCTCTCTCTACCTCTTCCCCTCCTCCCTTGTCTCTCTCTCTCTCTGTCTCTCTCTCTTTCCTTTCTATCTCCTGTTCTCTCTTCTCTTCTCTTCTCTTCTCTTCTCTTCTCTTCTCTTCTCTTCCCTTCTTTCTACCTCTCTCTCTCTCTCTTCCTCCTTCTATCTGTTCTTACTTCTCTCTCCCATATGGCCCTTTAGACTTCTAACTCTCAATGCCTTGTCTAACCTCTATCCCTAGACCCCATTGTCTCTATGATCCCCATCCTTCCGTTTTCCTAAATCTCCATCTTCCCCTCCCTTCTGCCCCCAGGACCTCAGCAGGACCCCAGGCTGCATTGGCAAGCAGGCCCAGAACTTGGCCGCTCCTTCTTGCATGGACTAGAACTGGACAATGGGCAGCTGCGTATCCATCGTGATGGCATCTACAGGCTGCACATCCAGGTGACACTGGCCAACTGCTCTTCCAGGCAGACCACCACACCCCGCAGAGCCTCCTTGATTGTGGGCATCTGTGCCCCCAACACCCACACCATCAGCCTACTACGCCTCAACTTCTACCAGGGTTGTACCGTGGCCTCCCAGCGCCTAGTTTCTCTGGCCCAAGGGGACATCCTCTGCACCAATCTCACTTTGCCACTGCTGTCCTCCCAAAATGCTGACGAGACCTTTTTTGGCATTCAGTGGGTGCACACTTGAATGCTGCTCCTGGTTTAAATTATTTCTTCAGACTTGGAGCCTGTACCTCAATGGCTAGGGTGCCAGCCACATGCACCAGAGCTGGCGGATTCGAACCCAGCCTGGCCTGCCAAACAACAATGACAATTACAACAACAACAACAACAACAAAAAGTAGCTGGGCTTCATGGCAGGCACCTGTAGTCCCAGCTACTTGGGAGGCTGAGGCAAGAGAATCACTTAGACCAAGATTTTGAGGTTGTTGTGAGCTGTGACTCCATGACACTCTACTGAGGGTGACATAGTGAGACTCTGTCTCAAAAATAAAATAAAAAATAAATTAGCAGAAAGAGGGAAGGAGCAAGGGGGGTGGGGTGTTGGTGTGTGCCACAGCTTTTGGGGGCAAAATGTGATTGTAAGATGGACTTTACCTAACAAATGCAATCAGTATAACCTGGTTTCTTGTACCCTCAATGAATCCCCAACAATAATTAAAAAATAAATAAATAAAAAATAAATTATTTCTTCAGGGTGGTGAGTAGTATGAACATTTTAACAATATTAACTTTTTCCAATTCAACAAAAAAGTTGATGATAAGTATTTTATTCTTTTTCTTGCTCTTATAAATGGAATATAGTAGTAATGAACTATCTTTTTTTAGCTATCTTTAATGTTATATTTTGTGCATTTTTTAACATTCGTGAATTTGTCTCTTCTTGTGTGGCATTTTTTCGTTTATTTGGGTTTTTTTCATGAGACAGGATTTCGCTCTGTCACCCAGACTGGAGTACAGTGGCACAGTCACAGCTCCCTGTAACCCTCCTGCGTCAATCTCCCAAGTAGCTGAGACTAGGGACCTGCCACCAGCTAACTTGTTGATTTTTTGTGGAGACAAGATCTCACTGTGTTACCCAGACTGGTCTCAAACTCCTGGGCTTAAGGGATCCTCCTGCCTCAGCCTCCCAAAGTGTGAGGATTACAGGTGTGAGCCACCATGCCTGGCTCTTAGTATGGATTTTCTAGCTCAATCCTCTCCAAAAGTCCACACTGCTCAAAATTGTTTTCATCCTGCTTGGCTTGGATCTCACAACCCAAAACCTACCTGAGATTCCAGCTCTGTCCTGAGATCTTTCAGGTCTCTCTCTCTCTCTCTCTCTCTCTCTCTCTCTCTCACACACACACACACACACACACACACACATGCACACGCACATACCCCCCCCAATAAACCTCGCCAGTGTTCACAGAGCTCTGACGTCTCAGATACTCATGTATCTCCAAATTTCCCTCATTCTCTTTTTTTCATTGTTTATTCATTTGTTTACTTTTTCCCTCCTCTCTCCTTCCTCTCAAATCAATCTCTGACTTATTCTCGCTGTTAAAACCACAAGAAACCCATGCCATCACCTCTCTTTCCCTGGTCCACAAGATTCATCCAATTTGAAGTGTAATTTTATTTTTAGTAAGTTTAGTTTTCTCACACCAGAAGCAGGGCTGAGTCACCCTTGGCAGTTTCCAGCTCTGCCTCCTCCCAGTTCCTCAATGTTATCGATCCAGACAACTGCCTTACAGGACCACCCCCACCTACTGAGCACACACATCCCCCCACAGACAGCTTCCCACATCATGTTGGCCCTGCGAGGTATGCCAGCCTCTTCTCTCCACATCTCTAACCTCTGAGCCCTCCTCTCTGTCAGCCCTATGCAGTCCATGGAGTGAGTGCATTTACACACCTATCAGAGCATGTGACAGTCCCACAGGCCCTCAGAGGACTGGTGATTGTGCCACTGTACTCTAGGACTTCTCATGACAAGAGAGGAGAAGCAGCCCTGGGGCCTATAAAGGGCTGACATAGAACAGGAGTCAGAAGTCAGTGGTCAGTGGTTAGGGAGTTGCAATCTCCAGTCTGGAGATTGGGAGAAACCCTAATTCAAAAACAGTCCATTGGTAGGGCATGGTGGCTCACACCTATAATCCCAGCACTCTTGGAGGCCAAGGCAGGAGGATTGCCTGAGCTCAGGAGTTTGAGACCAGACTGAGCAAGAGCAAGACCTGTCTCTAAAATATAGCTGGATGTTGTGGTAGGCTCCTGTAGTCCCAACTACTCAGGAGGCTGAGGCAAGAGGATCACCTGAGCTCAAGAGTTTGAGGTTGCTATAAGCTATGATGCTATGGCAGTCTACCCAGGGTGACAAAGTGAGAGTATGTCTCAAATAAAAATAAAAATAGGAAAACTAGCCAGGCATGGTGAGACACGCCTGTAGTCCCAGATACTCAGGAGGCTGAGGCAGGAGGATCACTTGAGCTCAGAGTTTGAGGTTTCTGTGAGCTATGATGTGATGCCCCATCATACTCTAGTGACAGAGCAAGACCTTGTCTCAAAAAAATAATATCAATAACCTCCTAGGTACCCAACCTATCGCCAGCAGGCCCAGTGACTCTTTTTTCTTTTTTATCATTTAAGACTTTTATTTTTTTATTTTTTTTATTGAATCATAACTGTGTACTTTAGTTCAATCATGAAGTACAGTGTGCGGGCTTCATATACAATCTAAGATAATTTCATCTGCCTGTTCGACATAACATTCGTGAGATTTTTCTCATTTACTGTGTGAAAACATTTGTGACTCTTTTATCTGATCTCCCACACACTTTGCAGAAACTTCGATTGGTGGTGAGACAGAACTGCATGACTGTTAAACATGCAGCCTATGGGACAGGTGCCTGTTCCCAAGCATCTCACTTCACCTCTCTTTACATGCTAAACAGAAGGCTGTAGTCAGCTGAAGGCTCACCTGGGGCTGGTGGCTCTGCTGCAAGCTTTTGTTGGCAGGCCTCAGTGCCTCACTGATTACTGACCAAGGCCTTTCTCCCTCACCGTGTGGATCTCAGCACAAAACTGCTGGAACATTCTCACAAAATAGCAACTGGTTTCCCCCAGAGTGAGTGGTGTGTACAAGATGAAATACTGGCTCATCCTGTCCATTTCTTTGAACTGAAACTTTAACACATCACTGGCTGTCTCCGGTCTCCTACTTACCAATCATATACCTTGAAATGTTTCATCCTCCATAATCATATGAGCTAATTTTATAATAAACCTCGCCATCCTCATGGTTCAGTTTCTTAAAATTACAGATTTGATACCACAATTCAAGAGGAACAAATTTTTTAAGATGAGATTTCTGAAGAGTTGGTTCTGGGGCTTCTGAAATTGGCTCTCTGAAATGATAAAATTTTTAAAAAAATTTTCCCTTTATTTTTGTAGAGACAAGGTCTTGCTCTTGTTCAGGCTAGTCTTGAACTCCTGGCCTCAAGTGATATTCCTGCATCAGCCTTCTAGAGTGCTAGAATTACAGTATAAGCCACCTTGCACCTGACTCTGATTAGATTTAAAGATGCGAAGACTCTATTTCCAGTATGAAGAGACCACTGACATTCTGAAGCATGATCTGGCAATAGAGCTATGTGACTATCACCACCCAATGATAAGAGGCAAAGATCTAAGTGACTACATATGTGATACTTTTGAATTTTTTGGACAAACTAATTAAAACATTGAGATTAGTTGGTAGCCCCTTAATGTCATTGGACAAAATAAGGGAATAAAACATGGGTTTGGGGAACTTAATTCTCAGCTCAAGTGCTACACAAGTGACCTGAAGTCTTCTATGTGTATCCTGAAGAAAACCCTCTCTTTAGTAGCCACAGGGTTGGGACTGCTGAAAATCAAACCCAGAGGGCGGCACCTGTGGCTCAAACGAGTAGGGTGCTGGCCCCATAAGCCAGAGGTGGCGGGTTCAAACCCAGCCCCAGCCAAAAACTGCAAAAAAAAAAAAGTCAAACCCAGAACCTCATCATGTGACTGGCTGAACTCCAGCTTTACTGAGTGCCTACTGCTAAGGTTAAGGACACTGATTAGAAAAGAAAGGAATCCTATAAGTTGGAAATGGAGTATGTGGGAAGACCATGGGGAAGCAGAGGGACATTGAGCCCCTAAATTCTGATGAGTTATCTTTGCCAGTGGAAGAGGACTTTCCAGCCCCACATGAAGGGATAAACCCTTCCTCACCTGAGAAACTGTCATGGCCTCTCTAACAAGCAGTGCAAGACAGTGCTGATTCTCCTAGAAACTCACAACCCCCCCAATCCTTGAGATATCTCTCTCTGTTCTCTCTCTCTCTCTCTCTCTCTCTCACACACACACACACACACACACACACACACACATTGCTTCTAGGCCTTTAAATAGACTCAAGTCCCAGCAGGTCCCCAAAGGTGAGGTACAAAGTGTGTCCCATAAGGTATGCTACACTCCAAAAGACCTACTTGAGTTTTCTAATTTATACAGAAAGAAATCTGAGAAACAGTGTGGGAATGGATAATTAAGAGTATGAGATAATGTTGGAAAGAACATCAAGTTATATTAGGCTGAATTCATTACTCATTCATTCATCCATTCACTTATTTTTAGAGATGGAGTCTTGTTCTATTATGGAGGCTAGAATGCAGTGATGCAATTCATTGTTCACTGCAGATGTGAACCCCTTGGCTCAGGTGATCCTACCCTCTCAGCCTCCTGAGTGGCTGGAACTATATGCATAATGACTTTTTTTTTTTTTTTTTGTAGAGACAGGGTCTTACTATGCTGCCAAGGCTAGTCTCAACCTCCCAGGCTCAAGTGATTCTCCCATATTGGCCTCCCAAAGTGCTGGGATTATAGTCATGAGCTGCCACAACTAGTCTATATTTTGTGCATAATATATAGCAAATGTCTTTGTTTTCTTATGTCTGTCTTTTCTTTATCATGCCACATAAGACATATCAACTTATAATATTTAAGTATTATTAACTTTACATCATAAAAATTTAGTTTGCCCAAGAGGATTAAACCTTGTTAAATGACTTTATCTCCTTTATTCTCTCAAGGGAAGGGGTTATGTGCTGTTAGCTATATGCAGATAGTTGATCAGGTAAGGCAGAATTATGACCTGTTACTGTCTCTACTTGGAGATTAAGCATGGTTTAAGGAGATGTATGTGGATACCACGCTGACACAGGGCAAACTTGGGATTCTAATTGTATATGTCAACTTGACTGAGCTATGGAGTACCCAAAGTTTTCCCACCAAGTTTCATCCTGCAGGACGCCCCAAAATTTGGCTAAACCCAGGTGTGTCTGCAGCTGTGTTTTTAGATGAGATTAACATTTGAATCAGTAGAGTAAAGCAAAATGTGAGTTTTCTCACCCAATCAGTTGCAGGCCAAAACAGAACAAGAAAAGCTGAGAGGGAACTCTTTCTGCCTGACTACTTTTGAGCTGTCATTCTCCATAATTGGAGAATACACACACACACACACACACACACACACACACATACACACACATCCTATTGTGTATAAATAAATTCCTCTTTCTCTGTCCTCTGTCTCTCGAGAAAAAAAAAGTGATGTCCTAGCTCAAAAGTCTACCAATTTAAATATTAATTTCTTCAAGAAATGCCCTCACAGATACACCCATACGTTAAGCCAATTATCCAGGGACCCCATGGTTCAGCCAAGTTAGCCCATGAAAGGAACCATCAATAACTGCTAACTGGCATAAGATTTCTTTGGGGGACAATGAAAATGTTCTAAAATTCTTTGCAATCATGGATGCACAGCAGTGAATATACTAAAATGAGTTGGATTGTATACTTTAAATGGGTGAATTTTATGATATGTGAGTTATATCTCAATAAAGCTGTGAAAAAAATAAAGGCAGCGTGGAAAGCAGGAATAGAGGAGGGAAGGAGAGAAGATGGAAAGTGGACAGTATAGTAGATGCAGAGAAGTCCATGTTGCCTGGAAAAAAATTCTCAAACCGTATCTTCCTCTCATGCCACACAACAGTGGTCAACACAGGCTTCTGTGACTCCAAATATGTGGCAGTTTTTCCCCATCAGCAGGCCAACAATTAGTTCTACAGAGGACACCAACTGGGCATCCCCCAATTCAGTTCCAACACCCTCTACCTGGAGATAGTTCAAACATACAGAATGAGGGCTCAGACCTACCAGCTTTAAATCGGGGTTCCCACAATCCCCACTTTGGGTTTAACTTACTCCCAGAGCTCAGGGAAACACATTTTCCAGTTCATTATAGAGGATATTGCAAAGGATACAGGGTGCAGTACAGGGGAAGGGGCACAGAGCTCCATGTCATCTACCGGTGCCCCAACTCAAGGATCCTCCATCTCTTCTGCTGTTCAGGAGCTCATCAAACCCTGTCCTTTTGGGGGTTTTATGAAGGCTTCATTACACAGGCATGATTCCTAATTATGCAAAAATGTGATTAAACAAAAAGCATGTGCTCTAAACCCAGCAAGACCTGACTGTTCAGACTTTCCTTGGCCTCTCTGGGTAGCATTTCTTCCCCTAGTGTGTGGGTCTGGACTTTCTCTAGAATGAAGGACTTGGATTGACCTATAGTCAGATTAGAAACCTGCCTTGAGCAGGTGAAAGTAAGACAGGAGAAGTTCAGAGCCAGAGATTCTGTTTTCTGAGGCCTAAAGTGTGCCAACGTTATAAAAGAAACCATGGAAGTTAGCAGGCAGAAACCATGGAAATGTATGTGTGTGTGTAGCTCACAGTGCAAACATCCAAGAGTAAAGAATAGGGAAGCAAACAACAGATCACAAAAGAGAGATAACAGTCTCTAAGAGGGGCTGACAAGGGACCAGCTGAGACTGTCATGAAATTCAACAATTTCTGAACCCATGCCCCTGGCCAGTTTTCTTCCTAAATTGACATCAGTTTTCTTCTGTCCCCAGTTCCCTTTCCTCCCTCATATTGTGCCCTTTCAGGCAGCCTGTCTTGCTCAAATACTTATTTAGGTTTTACTTTCTTTTCTTTTCTTTTTTTTTTTTTTAGAACAGGATGTAAGTTTCTCTTTCTCTCTTTTTTTAGAGACAGACTCTCACTTTATCACCCTCAGTAGAGTCCTGTAGCATCACAGCTCACAGCAACCTTCCAACTCCTGGGCTTAGGTGATTCTCCTGGCTCAGACTTCCGAGTAGCTGGGACTACAGGCTCCCGCCACAAGGCCCGGCTATTTTTTTGTTGCAGTTCGGCCAGGGCCAGGTTTGAACCCTCCACCCTCCGTATATGGGGCTGGTGCCCTACTCACTGAGGCACAGGCGCTGCCCTAGGTTTTACTTTCTAAGAACTTTTATATGCCTTATAATAACAGTAAGACTCCTGGAGCACTATGCTAGTGTTTGATGTTTTATGTACATTGCTGTTTTAATTTTTATAGCAATGTTATTGAATTTTGTATTTGAATGATCACTGTCATTTTGAAGGTAAAGCAACTTGACAGAAGTTACCCAGCTAAGGAGAGGCAGAGCTGGGATGGAAACTCAGTCTGGCTTGGTGGCTCATGCCAGACCTGTTACAATCCAGTGACTCTGGCGCCATTATTTCCTCATTTTACAGATGAGGGAATTGAGGTTTGCAGACTTATTCCATTGTCACAGCTAGTAAGCAACAGTGTCTATCAGTATTTGAACCCAGGTGGTCTATGTCCGTTTCTCAAGATTTTAACATTCTCTTCAAGCTCTTTTCTAAGGATGATGATAAATGTCAAAGAGTATGTTACACTGAGAAAGAAAAGTCAGATCTCTAAAATTCTCAGGCTCAAAGCTAATGCAAGAATACACATGTGATGTGAATGTCCATCAGACATCACGGCCCCAAGACCCAAGTGAGACTATTTGCGCAGAGACCTCAGATTCTT
Organism: Arctocebus calabarensis; assembly: GCA_963573935.1. NCBI lineage: Eukaryota > Metazoa > Chordata > Mammalia > Primates > Lorisidae > Arctocebus > Arctocebus calabarensis. Next base: position 7,616 of record CAUYON010123164.1, on the reverse strand, counting down.
CACGCTGTGCAGGGGAGACCACACATTCCTTCATTAGCACCTTCCCTTTTCCTCCCACTGCCTCACCCCTGGTCACCAATTTCTAAAAGCTCAGCTGTTGTAGATTCCACATGTAAGTGAGATCACACCATGTGCGTTCTTCTGCGTCCATTTGTTTCACTTTAGCGTGATGTCCACTGGGTTCGCCCATATTTTCGCAAGTGGCCGGATTTCCTTCCTTTTAAGGCTGAACCCTTTCAGTTTCCCCCCTTTCCTTGTCCACTATTCCCTGATGGACACTTAGGTTGTTTCTGCGCCGTGGCTGTTGTGAATAAGGCTGCAGCCCACCAGTGCGATGATCACTGCAATGCCGAGCGCCTCAGTGTTCTGACCACAGCCCTGGAGGAATTGAAACTTGTGAGGCCCAAAGCTTTCAGAGACTCCTGCTCCAAACACTGCCTCCTGGAGAGGGTACCAGGGTCTTTCAGTCTTAGTGAAACCACTTTCTGGCACCTTTCTCACATTCCCTGGGATTTCCCCCACAAGGGTCAATCAAACCAAAGAGGGCAAAAAATCCATGAGGCAGATTCTTCTGTCATGTCAAAGTTTCAAGATTGCTTCCTGCCTTCATCTTCTCCACACCATAAAAGCCTGTCATTATGATTATGCAAATAAGCTGAGACAGACTGTAGTGTACCCAGGAAACAAGCCCAGACCTGTCAGGCTCCCGGAGGCGCTGAGCGCGCCCCCGCATACCCCGCTCACAGCCCTGCGGTTCCTCTAAGTTCTGTGCACAGCAGAAGCACACGTCTTCCTGGCACACCTGTAGTGGAGAACACAAACTGTCACTCTGGGGAACGAAAAACAAGTCCCGACCAAGTGATGAGACAGTTTATTCAAAAGGATTATAACAAGGGTGCTGAAGGAGCGTGCGCAGGCCATGAAGTCTGCCTGCAGCTCAGGAGTTAGACATGGTTTTCTTTATAGAGTGGTCTTCATAATTAATTGAGGGGTGAGGATTGAATGCCTTTCTAAGGGGGCTGGGCAGCCACACCCCACAAACCGAGGTAGGAGTCGGAATAGGGAGCACAGATCAGCGGAAAGATAGGGTACAATTACGGTTAGGGTCTCGGCGCCCCAGTCACGTACGCCTGAGCTGGCGGATTCGAATCCAGCCTGGGCCCGCCAAACAATAATGATGGCTGCAACCAAAAAATGGCCGGGCTTTGTGGCAGGAGCCCAGCTACTTGGGAGGCGGAGGCAAAAGACTCGCTTGAGCCCAGGAATTGGAAATTGCTGTGAGCTGTGATGCCATGGCACTCTATCCAGGGTGACAGCTTGGGGCTCTGTCTCAAAAAAAAAAAAAAAAAAGAATTACGGCTTGGTTCAATGAAAATAAAACCTGCAGTGTAACCATTGCAAAAGCACCTTGTTACCCCAGTTTGGGGAAGCCCCTCAAGAGGCACCTGACTCCATTTTGCCACGATTGCCATAAATTACCACCGCGCCTCAAGAATGGGTTCTGGAAGCCATGACATAGAGTAAAGTAAATTCCCCCACCCAAAATGTGGCAAGAGGTAACATGCTATCTATCTTTTTGTCTTGTGAATTTGTTTTTACTGAAATCTGGGGCATGGGATAGAAAGGAAATGCCACTGTGGGGTGTGGAGCGTCCCTCCTCACAGGGAACGCCCATTTTGATCCTTGCGAGGTGCTTTGTGGAACTTTTTAATCTTTTGGTGTTGTGGGCAGCCGCTCCTTACCCCATGTCCGCTTCACTTTGCAGCCGCTGCTCAGGCCCTAAACAAGACAGACGCGCCTGCAGGCTGCCGCCGGTAGATGTGCATATGAGGCCAGCACCCACAGAGACGCCGGGGACTGGACTCCAGGCTGCCAAGGTCAGGGCACTCTGTGCGCCCGGGGAAGTGGTGACTAGCTACAAATTTATTTAGCTTCGATCAGGTTAAGAAATGTGCCACCTATGTCTAAACTCTTCAGTGTTGTAATTTGAAAAGGATGCTGGATTTTATCGAATGCTCCAAGCAGTAAATTCTAATGGAAAGACGTGGTGGGTACTAAGAAGGAGATAGAAGACATTTCTCTTCTTTTCTACTTCTGTGGCATCTTTATCAGCAATGGGTAGCTCCAGACTCTAGGGACTTTGACGAGTCAGAGGGACCTCTGGAGTGCCAGCAATGGCTCTGTCCAGCCTTGTCAAATGCTTCGGATATGTCAGTAGTGAATAGGGTCCAGGCTCTGGTGATTGCCTCCTGCCCTCTATTGCTATAGTGTAGTGGTGTCTGTGACTTTCTGCCATTACTTGCTAATCTCCAGGTTATATACTATCACAGTTGGGTTCTCTGGAAGCCAATACTGAGATGGAGTTTGGCATGCAGGATATTAATTAGGGATTCACATCTATGGGAAGGAGTAAGAGAAAGCAGGATTGGTCAGAGGGAGAGTCAAACTTTGACACAGGTCTGATGAAGCCTTGGCTAACCCCACAGGGAGATCTGGAGCATATAGGGCCCATCAGTTATCCAGCAGTGGGCCAAAATGGTGCCCCAGGAAGCAGTGACCTAGGTCAAAATGCTGAGGAAGGCCTCAAAGAGGTTGACAGCTGGAGGCTGTCACTCCCCGTAGCTGGGGCAACAAATCCTTTCCTTGCAGGCAGTCTGGGGAGTGTCATGATGCCCACCACACATGTCTTCCCCCTGCCCATCCAACACATTTGTAACCAATTCTGTGTATAGTTTCCTCTATTTTGAAATAGCAAGAGCACTTTCTGCTGTCTTGGCTGAACATTAACTGATATAAAAGGCCTAGTGCAATTATGAAGTGAGAAAGGTCATGATACAAAGGAAGTTGCTCCCAGACAGCAGGAGCAAACGAAAGCTCTTGCAGTGACAAAAAGAGTCTTGGAAAAGGAGGGAAGGGCCAGAGGTCAGAAGCTGGCATGCTCACTCCCCTCACACACTCACAGGGTTAAATGTGGGGAGGGCATCAATGGAGGGAGCTCAGAGGGCTTTAGAGGACCAGCCATGCTTCCACCATGGTAGAAATTTTAAAACGAAAGAAGGAAAAAGAGAGGAAAGGGAAAGACCCATGCCAACCAGTCAGCTACCCTCAGATGGTCTACCCAGTGACCAATTGAGGCTGGAAAATATGGTCTTGATTTGGCCATATTGCTTCCCCAAATAAAATAGCATTCTGTTTGTCAGGAAGAAGGAGACATGGAGATTTGGTAGGCAATCAGCAGTCTTTGCCACAGATGGTGATAGTAAATTGGCAAATTTTGAGTATATTTGTTTCTTGCCAAAACTACAAGTTGACATACTTATGGCCATCCTCCTGATTTTCTAAAATTGTGTTGGTCTACAAAAACCTAAGATCCGGAGGCACTGCTTTCAATCATTTTGCTGTACAAGCTTAGACCAGGATGTGTGATGATTTGATTAAAATTAGCAAATGGGTTCAACTCATGTAGGCTGAATTGCTGATGGGAAACGGCTCCACGAGGCCCACCCACCATCCAGGCAGCTTTCCTTCCTACTTCTCTCAAGTGACTGTGTTTTATCTGTGGCCTTTGGATAGCCTTCTGCAGTCCCAGAAAGGGGTCCCTAACATTGTGTTTGATGTTGGGGAGGACTCTGTGGTGTGGCATCCTGGGGCTCTCCAGACTTCAGCCCCTGCTCCTGGCCTTGCTTGCTCTACCTGGGCTATGGTCATCCTGAGCAGCTTACCATTCCTGGCATTTATTCAGCATCTTGCCTTCCTGACCTTCCTTGAGCTGCCATTTCTTATTAATCCCCTATGGCCAGGTAGGAAAATCCCTTCCAACTCTTCAGGCTCAATTCAAATGCTACCTCCTTTACATAAGTTTCTGTAATCCTTCCACCAGGACATAACTCCTCTTCTCTGAGGACAGAGAAAACCTCTCTGGTACTCTATCAGGACAAATATTATGCGAAATCCATAATATGGTTATTTGCATATGTGCTGAATTCCTTTACATCAGAATCCTTACCTTATTTATCATTGTAAGCACAGAATGTAGACTAGTAAGGACTTAGTATACAGAAGACACTCAGTGCATGTGTTTTGAAATAATAGATATGTGATAAATACAGAATGAATAAAGATTCTAATTAATTAATGCAGAATGAATGGGTAAACATATACTGAAAGAAATGGAAAAGAAAGAAGAAAAAAGAGAAAGAAAGAAAAGGCTAGAAGGGAGGAAGAAAGAGACAGAAAGAAAGAAGAAAGAAAAAAGAAAAAGAAAAAAAGGACAAATGAATGAGCGATTCTGCAGTTCATTCTGGGTCGGAGCCACTGGCATGGGCACTGACAGCCTCTAGGGTGGATAACTCACAGACTCAGCAGTACTCATACCTCCTCTGTGTCAGATTTTCCCTGACAGGACCCCTCGCTTGTCATTGCCCATTATCTTTTCTATCTTTGACTTTCTTTGTGTCCTCTTCCCCACAGATAAAGAAGGGTATCCAACTTAGCAGGCTCAGCATGACCACCGGGTAAGAGCAAGCTGCAGCTGCCCACAAGCAGAGGGCAGCTGGAGTGACCACCTGAGTGCAGGTCTCCCCAAGGCAGACAAATGCAGGAACAGAATCCATGAGGTCCCGGCAGGCTGGACCTGCCATTTAACATGAGGAAGGCGGGTGTCTTTCCCCACCGGGGCAGGTGATCAGGCCACATTTCAAGGCAAAAAGGTGAAGCCCAACTCTAACACAAGAACATGGGTAAAGGGGCAAGGGTAGGGAGGGGAGAGGGGAGGTTGGGGCGGAGGGAGGGTAATTGGTGGGGCCACACCTACGGTGCATCTTAGAAGGGTACTGGTGAACCTGCTAAATGCAGAATACAAATGTCTTCATATAATAACGGAGAAATTGCCAGGAAGGCTACGTTAATCAGTTTGATGAAAATAGTTAAGATTGTATATGAAACCAGCACATTGCACCCTTGATTGCACTATTGTACACAGCTATGATTTAATGATAAAGATAATAAAATAAAATAAAATAAAAAGGTGAAGCCACCACAGCAAAATACAAAGAGTCCTATTTTCTTGAATTTTACACTACAATAACAAAATACTGCCCACCAAGCAATCTACTAACCAAATAAGTGAATAGATAAAGCAAGGCTAAGTAAAACAATCCCTGACACCTTAGCTTAGAAAGACAGCCCCCCCCCTTTTTTTTTGTTAGAGTAAACATCTTTTCCAACACTACATTTGTTTCCAGCAGGTTTCACAGAAATATAAGGGTAGGCTACAATTCTGTGATCCTGATAATAATGGGAATTCTCTCTTCCTCTCTCTCCCTCTGCACCCCACATGATCTCCTTCCTCATGATTTTTGCCCCCATCTCTTTTTCCCTGTCCTTTCCCATCTCTCACCACTGGGCAAGGCCATAGTGCCATTTCCCCTCTCCCAGGTATTGTCCTTTGATCAGGAAGGAAGCAGCAATCACAGCTCCCACAAAAAAGCCCACTTTGACAGCTGTGATGTCAGTCAGTAACTACATTTCCCTCCTGTGATATCAGACCTAGGGCTATAATCAGATTGAGCATTTGGGTACAGAAGACATTTCATTTCAAACATTTAACAGGCATTAACTAATCCACCCTCACTGGTGAGGGAGGTGCCTTCCTGCTATCACAAAGATGTAGCTGGATTCTTAGCCCCTTAGCGTGCTTCTCTTTGTGAAAGGGGGGAGGAAAAAAAGAAAAGGAGAGAAAAGCAAAGCAAAAACGTGTGTGCCACATTAAATTGATATTCCTGTGTAAGTTCTGTTTCTTAGAAAGGCATCTCCTTATCAGATTCCAGACCTGAGTCACACCTTCTAGTTCAGGCTTGAACCAAAAAGAGGTAATTATTTCCAACCATTTCTTCTTCCAGGTAATGAAAATACAAAGGCTGTGAGGGCATTTCTACACTGAAATTAATAAAACTAAAACCAAAATCTCCACTAACACTGGAATAGGGTGGCAACATGTAAATGGCACAAGTCAGGGAGCAGGGTGATTGGTATTGCCCTCTGGATGTGATGATGTCAGTAGCAGGGTGAACTCTAAGTGGCCAAGACAAAGCTGGAGAGAAATTATTGAGATCAAGACTCAGTAGAGCACATGTGCATGCATGTGAGTGAGTGTGTGTATGTGTGTGTGTGTGTGTGTACGTGAAGGGAGGGGAAGTGGGAGGATGGGTGCATGACACCAACACTGATGTTGAAGAAAAGCAACTCTGGCCACCCGACAACCATCTACAAGAAGATAGCACAGCCTTGAGGGGTAAAATTGGCTTTCTGTTTCTAAAATGTTCTGCTTTGTAAATTCTCCAGGTAGCCTTCAACTATATAAGACTCAAGGCCACTGAGAGCTTCTACCATTCCATACATCTGCATCTTTGCTCAGAAATACACATTTCTAAAAGCTAGGGCATCATGATTAGATTGTTGTCAGGGCTGATTTCAGTGTTGGCCAGATATCTCACACACCTGGGCACCTCTAACACATGGTGGAGACCTTGGCCATCTGCTCACACATTATCAGTCACCACAATTCCATGAGGATATCTGGAACACCAGCTCTGCTTTCTATTTCACTTGGAGTAACAGTATTTGCAAGCTGGGAGGACCAGTAAAGACCACATGGGGTCAACTTGCGTACCTTATAGGCGAGGAAACTAAGCCCAGAAGAGAGCAGTGGTTCTCAAGACGCCACCCATCAAGGCCTCAGCACATGCTTCTCTCTGGTATACTCCCAGGACTTTAGCTAAGGGATATGCCAGGAAAATGCTTCATGGTTCAGATTCCTTCTGAGTCCAGTCATATAAACTGCAAGCTTCTTCTTCTTTTTTTTTTTTATTGTTGGAGATTCATTGAGGGTACAAGAAACCAGGTTACACTGATTGCATTTGTTGTGTAAAGTCCCTCTTACAATCGTGTTTTGCCCCCCCAAAGGTGTGGCACACACCAAGACCCCACCCTCCTCGCTCCTTCCCTCTCTCTGCTCTTCCTTTCCCCACCCCTCCTTCATTCTTTCTCTCTCTGCTCTCCCCTTCCCTCACCCCCACTGTGTCATTAATTGTTGTTAATTGTCTTCATATTAAAATAGAGTACATGGGATTCATGCTTCTCCATTCTTGTGATGCTTTACTAAGAATAATGTGTTCCACTTCCATCCAGGTTAATACAAAGGCTCTAAAGTCTCCATTTTTTTAATGGCTGAATAGTATTCCAGAGTGTACATATACCACAGCTTGTTAATCCATTCTTGGGTTGGTGGGCATTTAGGCTGTTTCCACATTTTGGCAACTGTATATTGAGCTGCAATAAACAGTCTAGTGCAAGTGTCCTTATGATAAAATGATTTTTTTCCCTCTGGGTAGATGCCCAGTAATGGGATTGCAGGATCAAATGGGAGGTCTAGCTTGAGTTCTTTGAGAGTTCTCCATAATTCCTTCCAAAAAGGTTGTATCAGTTTGCAGTCCCACCAGCAGTGTGAAAGTGTTCCCTTCTCTCCACATCCACGAAAACTGCAAGCTTCTTAAGGGCAATTCAAGCAATTTGTTGGCTACTGCCCTTCCCATGCCTTCTTCTTAAAGACCATTCTG
>CAUYON010123159.1:0-42836 GCA_963573935.1 Arctocebus calabarensis | reverse complement strand
TAATTTTATTGAATCATAATTCTGTACATTGGTGCAATCATAGGGCACGATTCATATACATTCAGAAATGTTTTGATCGTACTATTACAGTTAGCCTTCATGGCATTTTCTTGATCACTATATAAAGACATTGATACTCTACCTTTAATAAGTTTCCCCAGTACCCTGCTAAGATGCACCGTAGGTGTGATCCCACCAATTGCCCTCCCCTTCTCTTCAGATCGAATAAATCTTTCGCCTTTTACTTTGACTTCTTAAAGGGAAAGGTGTATCTATCCATTCTGAAACAGAAGCATTTTAACATATCTTTCTCGCCATTATTAACTTGTTCAATGAAAAAAACATCTACCGAGCACAGGTGAAGGGCTGATGCCAGGACACCAGGCCTACATTACAGTTTTCCATGTGGATTCCAGCATCATTCAAAGAAAATACATTAATACCACATAATGAGTCCATAAACGTTAATAATTATTTTTTTAGCATTTAAAATCATCACCTATAAAGAGATATAAAAAATACCAACAATTTATTTAGTATAATTATACAACATATGTATGATATTTTATATAACTAATTATTAAGGAAAGGAAGTCATGAGTTATAACTCATTTTCCCCTTGAAATATAATCTCATCATGCCTTGTGAACTTTCCCCTTGAAATATAATCTCATTATGCCTAGAAATATAATCTCATTATGCCCCTTTTAAGGGATAAATTGGAGAAGAGAGTTTGAGAAAAAAATTATCAAGAAATCTGGATAAAAAGAAAGAAGAATCATCTCTTAGAAATCTAACATTCCTACTGCTGAATAGAAGGCTAAAGGCTGGACAGTATAAAATAAGGGGCTTTTAGGCTGTTCAATCTTTGGTTTTAGGTTTATATATAACTACAGTGAGAAGTAAAATGCCATTTAAAGTATTGCACAAAACTTGCTTTTTAAAATTAGATTTAAGTGAAGTCCAAGATGGTCACAGTTTTACAAACACAGTTAAGTCAACAAGGTATGCATTATTTGCTCTGCCTGATACAAGTTTTCTGTTCAAGTTCCCACCCTCTGGGTAGGATCTGCCCTCGGCAAGAGTTGAGGATAACTCCTCCAAACGACCAACTGACCATCCAAATGACCAGGCAGCGTCCATCAAAGGACCAGCTGCGCCAGACTGTAAACCAAGCCACCCAGCCAGCCATGGCAGCCCTGGATGAGGGTTGAACATGAGCAGTGCGGCCAGCAGGAAGATTTCTTGGTTTTCATACGTTTGATTTTTAATTAGCTGCCAACCTTTTTTTTTTTTTTTTTTTTTTTTTTTAGAGATAGTCTCACTCTATTGCCCTCAGGAGAGTGCTGTGGCGTCACAGCTCACAGCAACCTCCAACTCCTGGGCTTAGGCAATTCTCTTGCCTCAGCCTCCCAAGTACCTGCCACAACACTGGGCTATTTTTTGTTTGCAGTTTGGTGGGCGCCAGGTTCGAACTTGCCACCCTTGGTATTCGGGGCCAGCACTCTACCCACTGAGCCACAGGCACCCCCCTCAGCTGCCAACTTTTAAAACTTTGAAGATAGCACATAAGGTATCTAAATGTCTGACTTCTTTTTCTAAATGAAAAAAAGAACAATTAACCTCTGGGCCTGCGTTTTGGCACAACAGCTGCCTGCACTGGGCCAGGCTGAGCTCTGTGGGGGCCACACTGGCCGCTCTGCTCACTTGGGTCCCTGCCCTGCTCCTGAGCCCATTGAGTTCACCTATCCTGCTTCAGGCTCGCATTTTCTTAATGTTTTGAGGCTTTGGATCACCAAGCAATAATCTTACTTTTTTTCTAAAGTGAGGTATTTACATTTTGTCAGACAAGAAGAAAAAGCTATGGTATAATTCAGTAGCAATTGTAACACTGAAGATCTGGATTATTTTTCCAAATGCCCGTGCCATTGCCCTCCAGGTATTTCAGGGCAATGGGCTTCTCTGGAGAATTGAGGAAGACTCAGCTGAGCTGCGCTGCTGGGCTGAATCCTGGGGCCTCCCTACAGCTTCATTCTGTCATTTGTGTCCTGGCCTCTTTCTCCCTCTCCTCTCCACTTCGCTGTGTATTTCTGGAACATTCCCCAGAAGCCAACTGCTCCATTCTCTTCCCTTTCCTTGGTAGTAAACCCAGGAAGGCAGAGACAGGAGAAGCCGGATGCAGTGGCTGCAGAGATAAAGTGAGGCAATGAGCTGGGAAGAATCTGGGGTCGCCTGACTCATACTTTCATGGTGAAGCTGAGAAAATGGGGACGAGCTTCCCTCCCGGAAGACTCAGACTGAAGCTCAGCCTCAGGGTCTGCACTCTTAAATAAACTTGGCTAAAAGAGCCAGGAAAAGTGGGCCCTGGGGCAGAGACGGTGAGAGTCGTGCGACTTTCAGGGTGGGCTTTGAAAACCCTGACCTGGATTTGTTTTCAGGCTGCTTGCTTGTGACTGATCACAACTCTTTCTTTCTAATCCTTTTTCAAAAATGGATCTCTCCGGGTCCAAGAGGGACTGCTCATTAATTTAACAAGAGCCTCCCGGAGACTTTGGATTTGGACACACAAAGGAGTGTCTTTAATGAAGAGGCGAAAGGTTAGCCTAATGAGATATTTGGTGGCAGGCAGGTGCGTCAGCATCCTTAAAGCGTATCAAGATCAAGGCCCACCCCACCCACAGGCGAGGCCAGGTAGCTGACCTCCTTGTTTTGAAGAAAGACATTGGTCCCCTCCTAAACATTCTGTGTGCTATAGTCAGCGCTTCTTCCCGTGCCCGGCTCACTAGTGCCCCCTACGGGTGCCTGCTGAGTGCGCCCTTCTGGGGATGACTCCGGATCTTCATGGTCCTGGAAGCCAAAAGCATCCCTAACCTAACTCTTCATTCCTCGGAATGTCAGCCAGTTTGAGCAGGATCAAAGAAAGGCAGTTCTTTGGAAGGAATGGATTATCCTGAAAAAAGAAATTGAACTATGCAATTATATTTCTGTACTAAGTATTTTCTATGCTTCAACATCCTCTGCTGTCAAATGGATCATAGCAGTTGTTACTTCTCATAAGCAGATTGCAAGGACTTAGGGAATATTTTTCAAGCATTCACGTGTGGGGATCAGAGGAGAGGGAATTACCAACTAAGTGTTTGAGTTATTGAGGACACATCGGTCCTCGATAAATACCCGTGGGATGCATGAAGTAAATGAACACGTAAGAGGAATTATAGGGGATTTCCATACTTTACCAGACTCGGTCCTCACAATAACCCTTTGAGTTAAGCATTAAACTCTTCTCATTTTATAAATGAGGAAACTGAGGCTCATGCAAGTTAAGTTTCTGATTGCCATTCCTCCTCCCCCCACTTCCGAAGCCTAGCCGAGGCAGAAAATACAGAATATTAATGTTTTAGAAGAAAAAAGACTTTAGGTAGTCTCTATGCATGTCTGAGGATATTTGCTGAGGAAGAATGTCCGTACCAACATAAGCACCTATGTGACCCAGGACTCATCGTGGGTGGTGACAGAGCTGGGATGTGATGCCGCCTGTCTGCCTGCAGAGCCTCCTAGAGGACGAGGTCTTCAAGGTGGCAAATAGTGAATGAGAGGGCATCCGGTTACAGGCCCCAGCACTCACAGCATATGCTATAAACATATTTCTTTAACTACGTGAACAGAATCCGTGTGCAGAGCAGCCATGAGAGAATTTGCCTGTTTACTTTTTCCCTTCCAGAGTTACAGGTCTCCATATTTGTGGGAAATACAAGTGTGTGAGGACAGGCTAACAAAAATAATGCAATACAATAATGACATTTATCAAGTCCTTGTTAATGTCAGGGGAAATTACTCAAATCTTGGACAGAGGCAAAAGAGATTTCTAGGTATCCTATCAGTGAAGTACTTGGCATTATCTAGTAGCCTATGGATTATCTGATTTTCTGGAGTTGTGTGCCTCAGATTCCCCATTTACTTTTGATTACACTGTCTTACATATTATGAGCTTCATGAGGCAGGTGCTTACCTTTGAGCCTTACTTTACAAAAGCAAAAAGATTAACTTGCTAAGATCATGAGCAAGGAATCAGGGCTCAGACTGAGATCCCAAGGCCTGTGACCAGGGCTTTGACCACAACAGTAGCATACTTCTTTGCTATTTATTCACTCAGACTAAATAGAGCATGCCCACGGGACAAATCTACAGAAGTCTCCCATCTCTACCTACAAAGTCTGCCAGTTCCTTTCCTCAGAGATCACCACTATTTCCAATCACTGCCTCCTTCCAGAGAGATCTCAGGCCTTTTGCTTATTTACTTTCTTTTTTTTTTTTTTTTTTAATAATTTTATTAAATCATAATTCTGTACATTGGTGCAATCATAGGGCATGATTCATATACATTCAGAAATGTTTTCATCGTACTGTTACAGGTAGCCTTCATGGCATTTTCTTGATAACTATATAAAGACATTGATACTGTACATTTAATAAGTTTCCCCAGTACCCTGCTAAGATGCACCGTAGGTGTGCTCCCACCAATTGCCCTCCCTCCACCCATACTCCCCCTCCCCCTCCCCTTCCTTTCCCCTTCAGTTCTAATTTTCCATAGCATTGTTGCTTTCTGAGCTGGGGTTCATCCTAGCACCAGAACAGTGGTCTGCTTCTTTTGGTAGGTAGAAATGGCGGATTCAGCCTCCAGAGGTCTCCCAACTCTGCCCACACCTGGGAGGGGCAGCAGCAGATGTGGATCAGAGTATGTCGGGGTCACACGCAGGGGCTCTCTGCCTGAGCTTCCATAGTGCCCAGAGCAGGGTGATGTAGTGAGCTTGCCTAGGCCTAAGTTTATTTTTTTATTTTTATTTTATTCTATTTATTTTTTGAGACAGAGTCTTACTATGTCGCCCTCGGTAGAGTGCAATGGCATCACAGCTCACAGCAACCTCAAACTCCTGGGCCCAAGCGATTCTCCTGCTTTAGCCTCCTAAGTAACTGGAACTACAGGCACCCACCACAATGCCCAGTATTTTGTTGTTGTAGTTGCCATTGTTGCTTTAGCAGGCCCTGGCTGAGTTCGAACCTGCCCACTGAGCTATGGGTGCCAAGCCAAGGCCTAAGTTTAGAAAGCTGACTTTTGTTTTGAGATTGTGCCTTCCCTATTCTTTGAGGATTAAGATTTTTGGGTTTTGTAAAATAAAGGTGATAATAGTTAGGGGGGTTGTTTTTTGTTTGATTTTTTTCTTTTTTTAACATGCGAAGGGGGGCAAAATAAAAAATTGGTGAAATTTTAGGGAAGATTTTATTGGTCCCTGAAATCCAAAAATCCTAGTCCAGGGAGAAGAGAGGGTAGTTTAAGTTATTCTTTTGTCTCAAAGGGGTTCCAACCCACAGTTCCCACCCTCTCCAGCCCTTCTCTCTCTACTCCCCAAACAATAGAGGCAGTCCCTTGCATTCAAAAAGCCCTCTCCAGAAAGAGGAGCTGAGAATCTTTTAATTATTCATTGAGCTAGCAGCTGGGTCCTGGCTGCAGTAGCCTTCAGAACTGCCTTCTCTGTTCCCTTCAAGGCCTAGCCTAAGACTGAGATCCCCAGGGAACCTGGGCTTGCTGGTGCTTCCTAGGGCCAAGATTACCATACCATCCATCAGAAGCCCTCATTGCTGCATGGGGTCAAGTTTGGCCTGTGCTTATCAGCTGTTCCCTGGTGGCCTAGTTCTTAACAAAGCCAGGCTCTGGCAGCACTCTGTCACATTTCAGCACTGCAGCTTTATGTCACATCTCTGCCTCAACCAGGTGTAAATGGAAGCCTCCCCCTTACAGGTAATTTTTTCTATCCTCCCATGCCCTAAGCATAGGTAAAGGAGAAGTGAGAGAGAATAGCTTTCAAGGCCATTGTCACGTTGCACACTGCCAGGGCACGCTATTTACATGGACTGCAATGCGATTTGGCTTCCTAGAGCTGGGGGTGGGGGGGCTCAAGCCTGTCTCCCCCTCATCCCTGTCCCTTATGCACACCCAGCTCTCCACAGTGTCTCTGCACATCATGACGGGCCTTATGTGCCTTGCTCTCCCAGTCACTTCTCATGTGGGCATCACTTTGCTAGTTCCTACCAAGTGCCAGGATTTCCTGGAGGTTTCTCTTTATAGAAATAGGTAAGATCCACTTCCTGGCAGGACCCCAGGACCCTGACAACCTAACTTGAATCTTCTCTGCATGGTGTTTCCACCAGCCCTAGTGCTATCCTATTTCCAAGGGCCATACCTGGAAAGAACACCCTGTAGTCCAGCCGTCCTCACAGATCTTTGGTTTGGACAGATAGTCTCACTCACTTCCCTCATTGAATAATATTTTGTGTGCCAATTCTGCCCACACTTCCAATTCTAGTTTTTGGTTCCTGTGGGAAAGATGTAGGGAGATGGGCCCTATAGAGCCATACACATGATGACTCAGCATTTCCACAAGAGTTGCAAGATCATTTACCGTAGTGCTATTGTTTACGATAGTGAAACAATTGAAAATAGCCCAAACATTTAACAGTGAGATGTTAGCCAAATAAATTGATACATTGGTACAAGGAAATATTATTCACTTAGTAAAGACTGTTAAAAACTTAGGTTGACATATTGATGTGGAATGAAGTTCATGAGGAAAAGGAGCAGGTTGCAAAACAGAATGTGTCCTGTGATCTATTGTTGAGAGCATTTGTGTGTGTATCTTTATATCAGTGGCCTGTGCCTGGCACTGTGCACCTCAGGAGATATTTATCACTAGCGCCATTTGCAGATGAAGAGACAGCGGCTTAGAGAATTTTTTTTTTTTTTTTTGAGACAGAGCCTCAAGCTGTCACCCCGGAGAGAGTGCAGTGGCATCATAGCTCACAGCAACCTCCGATTCCTGGGCTCAAGCGAGTCTCCTGCCTCTGCCTCCCAAGTAGTTGGGACTACAGGCACCCACCGCAACGCCTGGCCATTTTTTGGTTGCAGCGTCATTGTTGTTTGGCGGGCCCGGGCTGGATTCAAACCCACCAGCTCAGGTGTACGTGGCTGGCAGCTTAGCCCGTTGAGCCACAGGTGCCGAGCCTATTTATTTTTTGAGACAGAGCCTCAAGCTGTCACCCTGGATAGAGTGCTGTGGCATCACAGCTCACAGCAATCTCCAATTCCTGGGCTCAAGTGAGTCTCTTGTCTCCACCTCCCAAGTAACTGGGACTACAGCGCCCGCTCCAACGCCATTTTTTTGGTTGCAGCCATCGTCGTTTGGCGGGCCCAAGCTGGATTCGAACCCACCAGCTCAAGTGTACGTGGCTGGCGCCTTAGCCCATTGAGCCGCAGGTGTTGAGCCTATTTTATTTTATTTTTTGAGAGAGTCTCACTTTGTCACCTTTGGTAGAGTGCCAGGGCATCATAGCTCACAGCAATCTCAAACTCTTGGGCTCAAGTGATTCTGTTGTCTCAGCTTCCCAAGAAGCTGGTACTACAGGTGCCTGCCACAGCACCTGGCTAGAAAGTCTTGCTCTGGCTTAGGCTGGTCTCAAACCTGTGAGCTCAGGCAATCCATCCACCTCAGCCTCCCAGAGTGCTAGGATTATAGGCATGAGCCACCTCACCTGGTCTAAACGGTATTTTAGATCGGATCTGAATCTAGGGCTCATCTGCCTTCCAAATTCTTGTCATACTAAATAGCAGAAAACACTATTAAAAGGCAACCTTTATTTCAGGGGGACTGGATTGGTGGTCATTTTCATTTTTTATTCCTTTTACATTTCTATGCTCTATGATGAGTAGATACAAAAGACCTCAAAGCCAGTACCAGCTACTTGGGAGGCTTGAGCCCAGTAGTTCAAGGCTGTCACTGCATTCCAGCCTGGGTGACAGAGATCCTGTTTCTAATAGGCTGGGTGCCATGGCTCACACTCTAGGAAGCCAAAGCAAGTGGATTGCTTGAGCTCAGGAATTCGAGACCAGCTAGAGCAAGAGTGAGACCGTTTCTACTAAAAACAGAAAAAAACTAACCAGGTGTGGTGGCTCATGTCTGTAGTCCCAGCTACTTGGGAGGCTGAGGCAAGAGGATCGCTTGAACCCAGGAGTTTGAGCTACGATGCCACAATGGCTCTGTATCCTGAGTGACAGAGTGAGACTCAGTCTTTTTTTTTTTTTTTTTGAGACAGAGCCTCAAGCTGTCACCCGTCTGCCACAATGTCAGGCCATTTTTTGGTTGCAGCCATCATTGTTGTTTGGCAGGCCCAGGCTGGATACGAACCCACTAGCTCAGGTGTACGTGGCTGGCTCCTTAGCCTGTTGAGCCACAGGCGCCGAGCCAAGACTCAGTCTTTAAATAAATAAATAAATAAATACATATATTAACAGAAGGCTCCCATAAATATATATATTTTTTCTTTTTCTTTTTAAATAAAATCTTAGGGAAAAAATAAAGAAAAGGTTTGTGAAGACTGGGCGTGGTGGCTCATACCTAGAATCTCAGCAGTCTGGGAGGCTGAGGCGGGTGGATTGCCTGAACTCACAGGTTCAAGACCAGCCTGAGCAAGAGTAAGACCCTGTCTCTAAAAACTAGCCAGGCATTGTGGCAGGCACCTATAGTCCCAGCTACTTGGGAGGCTGAGGCAACAGAATCTCTTGAGCCCAAGAGTTTGAGGCTGCTGTGAGCTGAGATGCAGGGCACTCTACCCAGGGCGACAAAGTGAGACTCTGTCTCAGAAAATAATAGGGCGGTGCCTGTGGCTCAGTGAGTAGGGCGCCGGCCCCACATGCTGGAGGTGGCGGGTTCAAACCCAGCCCAGGCCAAAAACTGCAAAAAAAAGAAAAAAAAAATAATAATAAAGTCAAATATCTTTAAAGACAGAAAGAAAACAACAACAACAAAAAAGTTTGTGTTTGTCCAGTAGCTCTTCCCAGGTGGAGCTGGGAAACCAGGTGGAGCTATAGAAACCAGGAGCTGTAGCCACTCCACCCGTGTCCTGTCAGCCTAGTGCTCTTCCCTCTTTACAAAGCTCATTGTGCTCACCTGACCCTCCTTTGTATTCAGGACAGTGAAGAAGAAAGGGAGATAGCAAGGAGAATGGCTGGTTAGTACCATGCTGAGGGATGTTGTTGAGAAGCAAGTGATATTTCTTCTTGATGGCTGTAGCCTACCGCCACTAGTCACTGTGGCTTGGTCCCCTCTGTTTTGCCTCCATAGGCTATTGAGAAACTGGTTGCCCTTCTCAACACTCTGGACAGGTGGATTGATGAGACTCCTCCAGTGGACCAGCCCTCTCGATTTGGGAATAAAGCCTACAGGACCTGGTATGCCAAACTTGATGAGGTGAGACTGCCACAGGACAGGGCTGGGGGCTAGGCTGGTGGGAGAGTGATTTTGTAGCAGATGAGGAAGGGCATACATTGTTTAGATCTTTCAGACAGAATCACAGGAGGGTTAAAATGGCAGTTCCAAATGCGTTGGCCCTCTGTGCTAGCCATCTTTGGGGAATTGCTACTGTGGGTATACAGTCCTTTGCATAAGGCTGTTTATTAAGTCATTGTTTGTATTAGTGACAGATTGGAAATGTCCCAATTATTCATCTGTAGGGGATCTATTAAGCTAGTCTATTCACAACATGGAGCACTATGCAGCTATAAAAAGGGTAAGGACGCTGTCTAGGAAACTCAGTGAAGGGACTGTAACTCATGGTTAGGTTAAAGAAGAGTCAGGTATAAGGTTATACTTGTAAGCTATCTTTTGGTAAGAAAGAGGAAAAAAATATATGTTCATACTGCCCATATTTTCATAAAGAAACATTCCTGGAAGAATATACAAGAGGCTTACAAAGTTGTAGTTTCTTTTTGGAGACAGAAGAGAGTGGGGTGGAGTGAGGCTTCTCAATGCATCCCTGCTGTAATGTTTTTAGTTTTGAATATTATGAAGGCATTATCTGTTCAAAGCAAACGGAAAACAAAAATGTAGGATCTTAGGCCCCATCCTTAGAAAGGCAGAGTCCATAGGTCTGGGAAGGAGCTGGGAAACCAGGAGATTCTCATGTCAGCTGTTGAAAGCTGAGCCTAGGAAAACTTGGGTTCTAATTTCTCTGGCTGAGTGTTTTCACAGAGCGCAGAAGAGAGTCCCCAGGACAAGCAAAGCATTGTCCTAAGAGAAGCCTGGCGCTGCCTCTGGACTCTAAGGTGGCACGTAGTCTTGTTTTTTTTTTTTGTTTTTTTTTTTTGAGACAGAGACTCAGGCTGTCGCCTTGGGTAGAGTGCTGTGGCATCACAGCTCACAGCAACCTCCAACTTCTGGGCTCAAGTGATTCTCCTGCCTCTGCCTCCCAAGTAGCTGGGACTACAAGTGCCTGCCACAATGCCCAGCTATTTTTTTGGTTGTAGTTGTCATTGTTGTTTGGCAGGCCCTGGCTGGATTTGAACCTGCCAGCTAAGGTGTATGTGGTTGGCGCCTTAGCCACTTGAGCCACAGGCACCAAGCCAAAAAAAATTTTTTTTTTTTTTTTTTTTTTTTGAGACAGAGCCTCAGTATGTCACCCGGGGTAGAATACCGTGGTGTCACAGCTCACAGCAACCTCCAACTCCTGGACTTAGGCAATTCTCTTGCCTCAGCCTCCTGAGTAGCTGTGATTACAGGTGTCCACCACAATGCCCAGCTATTTTTTTTTTTTCTTTTGAGACAGAGCCTCAAGCTCTCACCCTGGATAGAGTGCCATGGCATCACTGCTCAAGCAACCCCAATTCCTGGACTCAAGCAGATCTCCTACCTCTGCCTCCCAAGTAGCTGGGACTACAGGCGCCCGCCACAACACCTGGCCATTTTTTGGTTGCAGCTGTCATTGTTGTTTGGTGGGCCTGGGCTGGATTTGAACCCACCAGCTCAGGTGTATGTGACTGGCACCTTAGCCGCTTGAGCCACAGGCGCCCAGCCAAGAAATTTTTTTTTTTTTTTTTGAGACAGAGTTCCACTTAATTAACCCTCGGTAGAGTACTGTAGTGCCACAGCTCACAGCAAACTCCAACTCTTTGGGCCCGGGTGATTCTCTTGCCTCAGCCTCCCGAATAGCTGGGACCACAGGCACCTGCCACAATGCCCAGCTATTTTTTTGTTGCAGTTTGGCCAGGGCTGGGTTTGAACCCACCACCCTCAGTATATGGGGCTGGCGCCCTACCTACTGAGCCACAGCTGCCGCCCCCAGCTATTTTTTGGTTGCAGTTTGGCTGGGGCCAGATTTGAACCCGCTACCCGCAGTATATGGAGCTGGCACCCTACCCACTGAACCACAGGTGCTACCCAGTTGTCATTGTTGTTTTAGCTGGCCCAGGCTGGGTTCGAATCCACCAGCTTCAGTGTATGTGGCTGGTGCTGTAACCACTGTGCTATGGGTGCCGAGCCCTTTTGCCTGTTTTTCTTCTTCATGTGAATGTCCAGCTTTTTTTTTTTTGAGACAGAACCTCAAGCTGTCACCCTGGGTAGATTGCTGTGGCATCACAAATCACAGCAACCTCCAATTCCTGGGCTCAAGTGAGTCTCCTGCCTCTGTCTCCCAAGTAGCTGGGACTACAGGCGCCCACCGCAATGCCCTGCCATTTTTTTTTTTTTTTTTTTTTTTTTGGTTGCAGCCATCATAGTTGTTTGGTTGGCCTGGGCTGGATTCAAACCCGCCAGCTCAGGTGTACATGGCTGGCGCCTTAGCTGGTTGAGCCACAGGCGCTGAGCCTGAATGTCTAGCTTTTTTTGCTGTGTGTTCTGCCTGCAATTTACCCACATTGTCGTGTAGTGGCAGACCCTTTTTCTTGCTGTGTAGTATTCCATTGTGCCAATATACCAGTTTATTCCATTGCAGATGGGCGTTTCAGTTTCATTCCCCTGTTTTGGCTACTATAAACAATACTGCTGTGAGCATTCTTGTGCATGTCTTTTGCTGGACAGATGGCACAAACTCTTGCTGCCTTGGAAGTGTGAAGGAAAATGTCTTCTATGGGAACCATAGCACTGACTTCCTGGATAGAAGAGTCGAATGGCTCCTTTTCAGATTCCTCCCATGTTGCCCTCAGATCCCTGTGCCCTTGGAGAAAGGTTCAGCAGGGGATCAGCCGTCCTGTTGTGTGAGAATAAGTGCCATTCCTCTTCCTTCTGGGGCTAGTCAGAACAGGGAAACAGGCTGGGTTGTCATGGCAGCCTGGGCCCCCAGCCCGATGAGGTCCCTGGGCACCTCCCCACTGAATGCTGCCTAATCTGCTGCCACCACTTTGTGTCTGTTGTGTTATCAGGAAGCAGAGAACTTGGTGGCCACGGTGGTTCCCACCCATCTGGCAGCTGCTGTGCCTGAGGTGGCTGTTTACCTAAAGGAGTCAGTGGGGAACTCCACGCGCATTGACTATGGCACAGGTATTTGCTGCGTGCAGGGCTCTGCACTCATTTGGCTTTACTGCTTTACTTGTGCTCTGGGTGGCCTTGGGGCTCTCTGAACAAGTAAGAGTTTGCCAAGCCCTTACAGCCTGTTGGGGCGAGCTGGGGTGTGGGGTGGTTGCAGGAGGGAGTGGGTGGGAGGCAGTAGTGTTGGGAGGCCTGACGTTGCAGCTCTAGTGTGTCCACCAGGGGGAGCTGATGCCATACCCATGGAGCTTGTTTGCCCAGAGCTGATTTCTGTTCTTTGTACAAATGGCCTGTGTAAGCTCCTCATCATCACCAAAATAATAATTATTGAGCACTTAATATATGTCAAAGCAACTGCTTAAAGAAGCTTTGAGAAATGAAGGAGGTTTTTTTGGTAGCCTTTCTAGCATCATGACATACCCTCTCCCTGACTCCCCTTGTTTCTTAGCCACATTGTCTATGCTATTGAGCTCTTTGGATCCTTCAGCCATGTCAGCCAAGCTGACTTAGACTTTGGCAAGAGGAAATGTACAGGCACCTTCAAAGGGAAGTGTTCTCTAGGTCAGAGGGTGTCCTGTGTGTCCAAAGAAGATCCCTGCTTTGGTAAGGGCCCCCCTTTCCTTTCTGTCCTGAGGCAGGCAGAGCAGGGAACTGTGGTCGTCCTCTGTCTCAGAGCCTTCCCCTTGTCTGGGGAAGGTGACCACAGAGGGAGTGGGTGGCCAGGGCTCAGAGGCAGACTCTGGGGAAGGGCCTTTTTAGACCTGGATCCTGGGAAAGTTTTGTTCTCTGCTTTCTCTGCTGCTGGGGAACAGGCTTACCTAGTGTTTTAGCCTTTGCAGGTGGGGCTTTGACTAAGACCAGTAGGGAAAAGACCCAAGAGGGAAGAAGACTGACTGGGGCAGCATGAGGTGATGCTCCCGGGTACACAGGAGCCCCTGAGCCATCGTTGTTTGGATCTGACTGGTCATATTATATTTGGAAACTGATGCTGGTGAAGGAAACTTAGCTCACAGGCTGACTAGGGCCTGAAGGGAGGTCTTCATTCTATAGAAACAGGACAAGAAGTTGCTGAAATATTCTCTCCTCAATTCCTTCTAAATATGTTTTCTGTGACACTATGAATCATAGGATTCAGTCCAAAGTTTGGTCAAGTGGGTGCTATGGTGCTGACTGTTACTATATGACATGACTAGGAAGAGGTAACGGGTACCTATGACCCTGCAGTCTGACCATGTACCCTGCTTAGAAGCCCGAAGTGGCTGTCTTCTTATTGGTCCTAGGATAAAGTCTGAGCCAGGGGTGGGGGAACCTGTGGCCTCTTGATTTCAAGATTATTCTTTTATAAGCATCAACAGAGGTAGGAAAAGCTTCGTCTTTCTCTGTTTCTCCCCTTTTAATGAAAGCATTTATTTATTTATTTATTTGAGTCAGAGTCTCACTTTGTCATCCTTGGTAGAGTGCCGAGGTGTCATAGCTCACAGAAACCTCAAACTCTTGGGCTTAAGCAATATTCTTGCCTGAGCCTCCCAAGAAGCTGAGACTACAGGTACCCACCACAACACCCGGCTATTTTTAGAGATGAGGTCTCGCTCTTGCTCAGGCTGGTCTCTAACCTGTGAGCTCAGGCAGTCCACCCCCCTTGGCCTCCCAAAGTGCTAGGATTACAGGCGTGAGCCACTGTGCTCGGCATGAAAGGGTCTTTTGTGTAAAATTTAGATTCTGTCAAAAGGTCTCACTTAAGAACAAGGAAGGCTCCAAGTTTCCTTAAGTCCCAGGAGCACTTTAATGTGGCTTGTCTGACCTGTAGTCTCATCTCATTGCACTTTCTCCCTGCTCTTGCTACCTTAGACACGCTGGCCCTCAGCGTTCTTCCAACAGATGAGGTTCTTTCCTCAGGGCCTTTGCACATGTGCTCTCTTCTGGCTAGAATGCATTTCTTGCTTTCCTCACCCCCTCCTATCAACAATTCTCGTTTATCATTCATCTTTCCAACTTCAGATTAAATGTTACTTCCTTAGGGGAAACTTTGAATCCTTATGTCAAGGTCTCTCTGTAATATCCTCCAGTTATTATTCTGTCCTCCTTCAGAGCTAGAATCGTAGTAGATATTATATATTTAATGTCTGTTGTCCCTGATATGTTGTGAACTCTTGGAGAGCAGGTACTTATTTGTCACTATCTCCCTGGTATCTGACATGGACAGTCGCTGCCCACATAATAAGTGCTCAATAAATAGGGCAGAATTGTTGGGTGAGTTAAACCTACAATGTGAATGTCTGTTTCAGAAGTAAACAGCCTGAGCCTTTTAGGAGTAGAATAATAGAAAGGGCCTAGTAGGTGTTTCTGGACTGGGAAGAGGCCTGTTCTTTCTGTGTTGAGCCCTTACTCAGAGGAGCACTGAACAGTGATTTGGATCCAGGAGACCAAAAATAGTCCTAGTCTTTTTTCTGAAGACAATCAACCTTGACTCTTCTTTTCTTCCCCAGGGCATGAGGCTGCCTTTGCCGCTTTCCTCTGCTGTCTCTGCAAGATTGGGGTGCTCCGTGTGGACGACCAAATAGCTATTGTCTTCAAGGTGTTCAATCGGTGAGGGAGAGGAGGACAGAAGGATGGGAGTGAGGGGCTCTCTTTCCTCCTCAGACTGGGGATGGGGTGCTGGAGAGTTCTCCAGAGTGGCTCACAGTTCTTGTGTCCTGTCCTAGTCAAGCTCTGGCTGTGCTTGGAGAATCCAAGACTCCTTTGTCTGACAGGTTCAAATTCACCACCAAGTAAAAACAAGCAAAAGAAGTGTCACATACTGACTGCTAATGCTTACCCAATGTTTACCGAGTCGAGGTGCCATTCTAAGTGCCTTTTTTTTTTTTTGAGACAGAGCCTCAAGCTGTCACTCTGGGTAGAGTGCTGTGACATCACAGCTCACAGCAACCTCCAATTCCTGGGCTCAAGTGAGTCTCCTGCCTCCGCCTCCCAGGTAGCTGGGACTAAGGCACTGTCACAACGCCCAGCCAGTTTTTTGGTTGCAGCCGTCATTGTTGTTTGGCGGGCCCAGGCTGGATTCGAACCCACCAGCTCAGGTGTACGTGGCTCGCGCCTTAGCCCGTTGAGCCACAGGTGCCAAGCCCATTCTAAGTGCTTTATATAGAATTCATTTAATTCTTGGAACAACCCTAAGAAGTAGCAACTGTTATTCCATGTTATAGATGAGGAAACTGAGGTACAGAGGAGTCAAGTCTTTATAGTGAGGTCAAACAGCTGAATGCAGGGCTCTGATGTGTGGGGCAGTACAGGTGTGTATCAGAGTCACCTGAAGAGCTTTCAGAATGTCCATTCCTGGGCCTCTCTGGTAATGCTGATGCAGTAGGCCTGTGGCAGAGCCCAGGAATGGTATGTCTAAAGCTCCACAGTGACTGATGCATGGGTTCTGATAGATTGAAGGTTGTAGCCAGAATCTGCTTGGACTCCATTCAACTCAACAATGGGCAAGCTGGGCTTAGAGAAGTTAAGGCTCCTGCTCAAGGCTTTCTTTTTTTTTTGAGACAAAGCCTCAAGCTGTCACCCTGGATAGAGTGCCGTGGCATCACAGCTCACAGCAACCTCCAATTCCTGGGCTCAAGCAAGTCTCTTGCCTCCGCCTCCCAAGTAGCTGGGACTACAGGTGCCCACCACAACACCCGGCCATTTGTTGGTTGGAGCCGTCATTGTTGTTTGGCAGCCCAGGCTGGATTCGAACCTGCCAGCTTAGGTGTACGTGGCTGGCGCCTTAGCCCGTTGAGCCACAGGCGCTGAACCAAGGCCTTACTTCTTATCAGGAGTAGATGACACTAAAACCCCAGGTTCCAAGTCAGTGTTTGTCCCTTTCTTGGGCCAAAAGAAGGCCAAGTGTTGGGGGAGCAGGAAATAAAGCTACATTAGTTGGAGAGTACCAGCTGTAACTTAGGCATGGAGATTTCAACTGAAATCTGGACCATTACAATCTCAAGTGGCTGTTTCTGGCCTCCTGGTACTTAAATGACAAGAGGGTTTGAGACTGTCTTTTTACTTTCTGCTGCCTTTCCTTTCTTTCCTCATTCTCCCATGCAGGTACCTTGAGGTTATGCGGAAACTTCAGAAAACATACAGGATGGAGCCGGCTGGCAGCCAGGGAGTGTGGGGCTTGGATGACTTCCAGTTTCTGCCCTTCATCTGGGGCAGCTCGCAGCTGATAGGTATTGTGGGCATGGGGGGGGGGGCACGTGCAGGCTGCATTCTTTGTCCCTCCCCCAGCCCCTCCTGCTTTTCCTTCTTTCCTTCCTCCTGTCCAGGGAAGACAGTGACAGCTTGGAAAGCAGGGCATTAGACTGGCTATTGATGGAGGCGTTTGCTGGTGACCTTCTGCTGGAGAGCTGTGTGGCAGGCTGGGGGAGGCGGAGGCAGTGCGCTGCCAAGATAATGGGAAGTGACATAGGCTGGAGCAAGGGCGCTCGCCTGGTGCATAATGGACTGGTGTGATGTGCCCCAGCTCCCGGCAGCAGCTGTGGGGTTTTATATTGAAAATAAGGGGCTCTTTTGATTCAGTGACCAACGTCATCTGCTGTTATTACCAAGCTTTGTGCAGGGGGACCTGTCAGAGAGCTGCTGCTGAGAGCTGGGAGTTGGGCCTGCTCTGGTGACTTCCCCCCAAGTCTTGAAACTGTGTTCTAGGCTATGGATGGGGTGATCATCTCTATTTTGATTCAGGATGAACTGCCTACAAAATAATATTCATAAATGACCATTTGTTGAGGACTTACTCTGTACCAGGCACTGCTTTGTGTACCCCAGGGACATTGCCCCCTTGCATCTTCTCAGTGGTCCTGTGAAGGGTCTTTGCCAGCCTAAGGCTAGACACCTCTAACACCTGTGCCAGGCACCATGCTGAGTGCTGTAGGCATGATTGTCACATGGGCCTCAACAATCCAGGAGGAGGTGCTGGTCTTATCCCCACTGCCCACACAAGCTAACCGAGCCATGGCGGGCTGAAATCATTCACCCAGGCTCGTGCAGCTCGAGAGTCTGATCTGGTGCTGAGCACATCAGATGCACACACATGCCATTTATTGCTACTGCAAGGTCAAATGTTGAGGGCACCATAGGTAGACCTCAGGTGACCCGTGGGTGAGGTTGAATGTGCTGAGCGGGGGTGCCCAGGCAGTGTGGGGGCCTGGGTCTGAACCCCAGGACTCTTTGCTCTTCCCAGACCACCCATACCTGGAGCCCAGGCACTTCGTGGATGAGAAGGCGGTGAATGAGAACCATGAGGACTACATGTTCCTGGAGTGCATCCTGTTCATCACTGAGGTGAGGGAAAGGGTGAGGGAGAAGCCATGCCACCTCCAGGCCCAGACAAACGAAAGCTAGTGGCTTTACGGTGGGAGCCAGAGCTGCTGCTCAGAGATGGCAGGGCTGGCACCAGAGTGCAGTATTGAAAAGGAAGCCCACGGGGCCTCTTCTGCAATGTCCAGCCAGCTTCTGACTGTCCAGGATCTCTCCTGCCAAACCTGGGGTTTTTTGTTGTTTTTTTTTGAGACAGAGCATCAAGCTGTCACCATGAATAGAGTGCCACAGTTCTTGTGTCCTGTCCTAGTCAAGCTCTGGCTGTGCTTGGAGAATCCAAGACTCCTTTGTCTGACAGGTTCAAATTCACCACCAAGTAAAAACAAGCAAAAGAAGTGTCACATACTGACTGCTAATATTTACCCAATGTTTACCGTGTCGAGGTGCCATTCTAAGTGCTTTTTTTTTTTTTTGAGATAGAGCCTCATCACTCTGGGTAGAGTGCGGTGACCTCACAGCTCACAGCAACCACCAATTCCTGGGCTCAAGTGAGTCTCTTGCCTCCGCCTCCCAGGTAGCTGGGACTACAGGCGCCCGCCACAACGCCCGGCCATTTTTTGGTTACAGCCGTCATTGTTGTTTGGCGGGCCCAGGCTGGATTTGAACCCGCCAGCTCAGGTGTACGTGGCTGGCGCCTTAGCCCGCTGAGCCACAGGCGCCGAGCCCAAACCTGGTGTTTCTACTGAGCACCACATGATCCTGGACCCGAAGGACTAAGACTCAGTCACCAGCTAGACGTGGGGACCAATGCAGCAGGTCTGAAATGATGGGCAGTGTCTTGGAGGAGGGTCCATAGGGTCAGAACTGCTGGAGGAGATGGAGCTATTATCTGGAGTAGATAGCTTTTCTGGTGGAGGGACAGATCTCTCAGTGCCTAAGGATATGGGCCTGAACAAAATGCTGGAGGTAAAAACAAGCAGGCCTGTGGTGGCAGTCACTGGATCGCCAGTCCTCCTGGCAGGGCTCTGTAGTTAGAAGCACTTGTCTTACCAAGGCGGGATTCCTCTAAGTGGGCCTTGGACAGCTTTATTAAGATTGCCTGGGGAGTCATTTGTTAAAATGCACATTCCCGGGCCCCACCCCAGCTTATAGAATCAGAATTTTAGGAGTCAAAAGCCAGGAGCCTGTATGTGAACATGCTTTCCAGTTGACTGCCCAGGAAAGCTGGGGACGCACTGCTCTCAGGACTCTCTTCTGGAAGGTGTCAGGACTTTTCCTTCTCCCTGCTAACTTCCAGAGAGCTCCCTGTCTAGAGTGGGCTCTTGTTCTCCTTCCCCTTCGTGTTGCCCGTAGGCGTGTCTGCTGCCTCAGTGATGCTCCTGGCACACCTGTGGGTGCTTACTCATGGGGCCACTCTCTTGGTAGTCCATCCTGAGCCCCTGAAGGGGCAAAGGAGCCTGGTTAAGCAGCCTTGGCTCTAAGCTCTTCCTGGTCAACATTCAGCTCAGGCTTCTGCCAAACTCCAGAGGCCAGAGGGGAATGACACATTTTCTTCCAAGTCAGCAAATAGAGCTAGGACTGATGGCTGGGCGGCCACTGCTTCATTCTCCGAGATCTGCTGCCTTCAGCAGTGTAGCAGGCCCAAGGTCAGAAGGACTCAGGACCATCCTGGCTTGCTGCCTTGAAGGCCAGTCACGTGCTGCTCTCTTTGGTGTGGGATCAGAGGGTCTGCAGAGCCCTGGGAGATGCCAGGATGAGCTGGAGGAGCAGGGCAGGAAGAAAGGGTACACAGTCTACACTGAGCTCTGGCTGGGGCTAAAAGGCCGGCTGTTCTGGCTCCCCCTGGTGGCTGGCCAGGCCCCTGGGTCGCTGTCAATAATTTCTAACTAACGGGCAGGCCAGGTTAGCCTTGGGACCTTATGAATTAAATCCATGTGGAAAGTTGGTATGTTTTGTTTGTTTGGTTGGTAATGCTGGTATAAAATTCCAAAAGCTTGCCCAAAGTTTGGGACCCAGTTCCTAAGCTAGAGGAAATCCTAGAGTAGCCACTAGGTGTCACTAAAAGCACATTGAACTCCCTCCTTAATCGTGGGAGTCAGGAATAGGGAGGAGGGG
This sequence comes from Arctocebus calabarensis, assembly GCA_963573935.1. Taxonomy (NCBI): domain Eukaryota; kingdom Metazoa; phylum Chordata; class Mammalia; order Primates; family Lorisidae; genus Arctocebus; species Arctocebus calabarensis. The sequence goes on along the minus strand of CAUYON010123159.1, from coordinate 23,079 downwards.
GCAGGTAAAGAGTTTCTCTGGCTGTTCTTCACCTTATCTGCAAGGCCTACGTTTCACTTTGAGTCTAGGCTTTTGGGCATGGTGTCAAACAGTGGATGCTGTGGGGAACGCACCTAGGAGCTGAGCTGACTGTGGCCAGGGCCCACATTTGCTCGCTGGCTGGGCGAGGCCTGTGCAGTTGCTGCTTGCTGCACACCCTGTATTAGTTCTTCAGAGCAGTCTACTCCTTCGGTCTCCAGTGGGTGGGTGAGTGGCCTGGTCTGGCTCGCTTGGGGATCCAGAGGCCTGATCAAGCTCTTTGATTGACAAGGGGTAAGACCTGGGAATCACTATGGACCGGTGTTTTAAACAAAGAACCAAGAAGTTGGGAATGGAACTGGGGTGCTCGTGCCAAGATTGCCCTAGTGGCCCTGAGCATCATGGGCAAGGGTCCCCAACTTGTAGGGCTTCTGCAGGTTGGAAAATACAGCCCTGGTGCCTTTAAGAGCCCAGGGCAGGCAGGAAAAGAATTTCAGTTTCAATCTGGCTTCTAAATTTGGAGTTTGGGGAAGGGAGGGATCAGATTTCAGCTGGAAGGGAAGGAGCTGACAGGAAGGCGCTGTGCAGAGCCTCCCCCTCCCCGCCCCTCCCCCCTCATCCCCCTCCCCCCCCAGTTACTGACAGAGGAACCATTTACAAAAGGCCGATCCTCTGGGGAGTGGAGAGGCAGGAACGCAGCGTCTGTGAGTAATTTCCTGCTCAATATGGCTGCTCTGACTCACACGATTCCCCTGGGGTCACTGCGGACTGCAGTGAGCGTGCTCCTTCTCGCTTTTTCTCTTCTCCCTTTGTGGCTAGAATGAGCTAATTTTTTTGTTTTCTCACCCTGGATTCCTTTTTTCCCCTTATCAGTTTTCCTTTCCCAGAGTTACAGAGTCTCCTTCTGAAGGACTTAGGGAGACTTTGGGCCACTGGCGGCCTGGGGAGCGGAGGTGCAGCCCCTCTAGAGAAGCAGCACCCCTGGGCTTTCCACTGCTGCGGGTCCCGGGCTCCTGGCCTAGGCCTGGCTCCACCAGTGGACCTTCTGGGGATCTGTTTTGTGCTCCTGGTGGGTGAGGCTGGCCCAGGAGACATTCTCGGGTTTCCCAGTGTCCCTCTGCCTGTCTTGGCCTCTGAGCCTTTGCTGAGCAGGCCCCTGCAGCTGCTGCTGTCCCACAAAGTCAGCAGAGTGTCTCCTGGGTGGTTTGCTCCCTGAGCCTTCAGAAAGTGAGACTGGTTACATAGCTCCAATGATCCTGGCGCGGGGGTGGGGAGCTGTGTCAGGTAGAGTCTGCTTTTGTGGGCTCATAAAGGTGGGGCCTCTGTAGGAGGTTATGTGTGCCTACTGCCCCCCTGGAGGATAGAGGCTTGGATGATTCCAGGTGAAAGGAGTGGCCCAAGAAAGGCTGGCCATACAGGGACCAGTCTGGGTTTGGCCTGGTTTCTTGCCCAGGACTCTGGCCTGGCTGCTGTTGAGCATGGGACAGGAAGGAGGAGCCTTTTGTTCTGGCTCCTGAGCCTGGGTATTGACTGGCTCTTTGGGAACATGGGTCAGAGTAGGGAGGTGACAGAAATAAAATGACACCTTTTTTGACTTAAATCCTAAAGCATTTGTCAGAGTTGCTCTTACTGAAGAAGGAAGAGGTCTATGGGAGTGGTTCACCAAGAAGCACCTATAGCTTATGATGGGGGCCCATGGCTCCCAAAGGCCTTTATGATTATGATGCCCCCAAATGAGCATTTCAGGCTTCCCTGGAACAGCTCAGACCCCACCCCCATGCCTCTGTGCACAACTTCTGGAACCTTCTACTCACACAGGGTCCAAGTCTCTGCTTCCTTGCCAGACTCAGCTTCTTTGCTTTTCAGAGTCTTTCTTCTGTAGCCTGGGACCCAGGGTGCTGAGCCCTGTTTTCTCTATAAATGCCGTCTGCAAGCTGGGGGGTTGTGTTTTGGGGGATTGCACACTGCTCGGTTAATAAATACAAATGTGCTGGCTTTGTGGCATCAGAGGGAGGTGCTCAAGCGCAAGCTCCCCTGTCTCTGCTGTGGTTTCTGATGTCATGGGAACAACACTGGGCTCGCTGCAGAATTTTTCTTTTCCTTCTTGGCCAGTTAGGCTCCTTGGCCAGAGGAAGAGTCAGCAGTGGAGCTGTCCTTGCTCCTGCCTGTTCTCACTGCTGTGGCTACCACCCACCCCTTCTCCACCTCCTGGCCAAGCTGGGCTGTTTTCTTCTCAGACCTTCCTCCTGACTTTGCTGCAGGGACCTGCCTCATGCTGGCCCCTCTGTCTCCTGCTCTGCTCTGCCTGCTGTTCAGAGGGTGTCAGATGCCTGGGTTTGGCCACATCACTTTGTCCCTCCCCCAGACTGACCCTTTCCTCTGCTCTTCTACTCCACCTGTGGCAGGTACAGACCCAGTGCCCTGAGGGGCAGGACAGGAGAGGTGCAGCCTGGAGAGACAGGGTCCAGGCTGCTGGGATGAACTAGTCTGTTAATCTCAGTAGGAAGGAGGCCCTGTGTCGGAGAGGTACTCTGAGGCTCCTGGGAATTGTTGGGAGCTGTACCAGGAGCTTGGGTGCAGATCATACTTTCCTGTGGCCTACTGGATTCGGGTGGTAGGAACCAGGCCCCTTTTTGGGCTGCGGGAGAAAGAAGAGTGACAGGGGAATGGACAAAAGATAACATATTTTCCCAATGGGAAAATGTCTTTGGCATTTACATGTGCCTGTTTGTGTGTGAGCCCCACAGGCAGATGCTTGGCTTGGGTTAAGTATTTGTGTGTGTGTATGTGAGAGAGAGAGAGAGAGAAAGACTTTGCTGCAGAGGAGTGGGGATGAGCTCCCAACAGACCCTATCTCTCCAGCTGTGAACTCTTCTCTTTCAGATGAAGACTGGCCCATTTGCAGAGCACTCTAACCAGCTGTGGAACATCAGTGCTGTCCCCTCCTGGTCCAAAGTGAATCAGGGTCTCATCCGCATGTATAAGGCTGAGGTGAGTCGGGGCTAGCCAGTGTGCCCACTCGCTGCCACTGGGTCCTGGGGCTCCTGCTTCTCTCTACCCCACTGTGTTAATTCTGGATCTTAGGCTAACTGCTCTGACCCTTGAGACCTCAGGGCAGTGGGAAAAGCACCGGAGTGAGGCCCAGCTCTGTCCTGATAAGCTTGGAGGCCAAGGCAAGGCCCTGCTGCTGGGGGAGTGGGGTAGGGAGCGCTTGGCTTTCCTGCCACTTGTCAAACAGCCAAAGGCCCCTCTGTACTCAGGTGGCCTGGGTCTGTCATGCCCCTGGTATACTTGGAAAAGGAGCTTATCCTTATCCATCATGCAGAGTAGTGCCTTTAGACTTTAGTTTGTATGATGACTAGGTGGGTGAGGTCTCTAGGGAGGCCAGGAACTTATATTTTCATGACCACTGCATGTGGTTTTCATGCACATGGTCTTCCTGCCCTCCAATCGGAGAGGGTGAGGTTTTCCTGGAGCTCCCCCTGCTGGAGGTGGCCTTTTCTCCTGCAAGTTAGGAAGGACACATTTTATTGACTTCTACCCTGTACCTTGTACTAACTTCTCCCATATCTTGGGCAGGCTAATCCCGGAATAGCTTGACCTTGGCCAAGGAAAGGCCTATATGTATAGTCCCTCAGTGATAGGTTCCCCAAATCCCTTTTTCTTGCCCTCAGGCTGGCCTTGGCACCTAGTGCATGCTTTCAGATATTGTCCTGTGGGCACCGGTCTCTGGACTCTTGCTCATCCTTCTCTTCTGGGAGGGGTCTGCTCTAGGCCTTTTTCTTTCTTTCTCTTTTTTTTCTTTTTTGTAGAGACAGAGTCTTATTTTGTCGCCCTCGGTAGAGTGCCGTGGCCTTACACAGCTCACAGCAACCTCTGACTACTGGGCTTAGGCGATTCTCTTGCCTCAGCTTCCTGAGTAGCTGGGACTACAGGTGTCCACCACAAGGCTATTTTTTTTTTTTTTGAGACAGAGCCTCAAGCTGTCACCCTGGGTAGAGTGCCGTGGCATCACAGCTCACAGCAACCTCCAATTCCTGGGCTGAAGCCAGTCTCCTGCCTCTGCCTCCCAAGTAGCTGGGACTACAGGCACCCGCCACAACGCCCGGTCATTTTGTTTTGATTGCAGCCACCATTGTTGTTTGGCGGGCCCAGGCTGGATTCGAACCTGTGAGCTCAGGTGTATGTACGTGGCTGGTGCCTTAGCCCGTTGAGCCACAGGTGCCGAGCCCACAAGGCTATTTTTTGTTGCAGTTTGGCCGGGGCTGGGTTTGAACCCGCCACCCTTGGTATATGGGGCCAGCACCTTATCCACTGAGCCTCCTAGAGGTGCCGCCCTCTAGGCCTTATTCATCATAAAACAGAGCTAACTTGTCACCAGAGGCAAAACAATGGGGAAGGGTGGCAGAGGGACAGCAGGATCTGGGAGTACAAATGCTTCCAGTTGGCCTGTCTCCCTTGGCACAACCTTGAAAGGGTTAACAGGGCTTGAACTAAGTGGCCTGGCCCCCTCTCCCTTCCGCCCCTCCCCCTCCAGGTCCCCTTCCTTTGGACTTCACATCCTGTATTCAGGTTCCAGCCCACATACCTCTGAGAGGAGTTTGCTGGGGCTGCCTGGGCTCCTTGGGCTGCAGCTGCCTATCCTCCACCTAGTCCCCTGCCACTGCCCTCTGCCAGTCCCACAGTGGGTGCTACTGGGGAACTCTGTCATCCTGTTGTGTCTTCACCACTGCTGGGGGCTGTCTCATCATGTAAGGGGTACACAGCAACCCTCCAGCCTCCCAGTTTGGTGTGTTGAAGATAGAATTCTCTGGCTGCCTTTTCTGCTTAGAATTTTAAATAATTCCTTTAGAAATTTCAAGTCTCAGCTCGGCGCCTGTGGCTCAGCGGGCTAAGGCGCCAGCCACGTACACCTGAGCTGGTGGGTTCCAATCCAGCCCAGGCCCGCCAAACAACAATGATGGCTACAACCAAAAAATGGCCAGGCGTTGTGGTGGGCGCCTGTGGTCCCAGCTACTTGGGAGGCAGAGGCAAGAGACTCGCTTGAGCTCACGAATTGGAGGTTGCTGTGAGCTGTGATGCCATAGCACTCTATCCAGGGTGACAGCTTGAGGATCTATCTCAAAAAAAAAAAAAAAAAAAAAAACATGACTTCCACTGAGAAGGGACTGGAGAGTGGCTGGGAGACACACACTTCAAATTCTTCTCCAAGTGTGGCAGAGACTCAACTCGAGCCTATGGGGTGCTGACAGGTGGAGAGAGTGTCCGTGTCAGGCTGGGGCGCACACTGCAGTTCTAGGAAAATCCCAGGGCATGTACTCAAACGCACCCAAGAGCCCACTTTCTTGGAGGAAAACAATCCCAAGGGCACTAGATGTGTTCCCAATCAGAGGCTCAAAAAGGACAGAGGGACCAAGTCTGAGCCTTTGTTTTGGGGGGGTTTTTTGTTTTCTTTTTTTTTTTGAGACAGAGTCTCACTTATTGCCCTTTGTAGATTGCAATGGCATCACAGCTCACAGCAACCTCAAACTCTTAGGCTCAAGTGATTCTCTTGCCTCAGCCTCCTGAGTAGCTGGGACTACAGGTGCCCACCACAACACTCTTTTTTTGTTTTGTTTTGTTTTGTTTTTTTAGAGATGGGGTCTCCAACCTGTGAGCTCAGGCAATCCGCTCGTCTCAGCCTCCCAGAGTGAGGGTACAAATCCAGTTTTGTTTACTCCCGGAGTGCCCAAGTCTGAGCCTCTTATGCGCCATCCCACACCCACACCTAGATCCACACTCTGCTGGGGTGTCACCCCCTGCAGAGGCATCTCCCACTTCTGACTGGGCTCAGTTATGGGAGGCATTGGCAGGGGATAGGAGAGACATCACAATCATTTGTCTATTACCTGCCTACAGGACAGTAGCTCTCGCTGGGCAGCCCTGTCTCCTCAGTCCCAGGCTTCACCAGGCTCCAAAGGGCCACTCCACTCCCTTCCAGCCCTCAAGATGATACACGACAGCTCCCACTGTTGCTGGCCCTGGGGGACTCGAGCCTCTCTTGTTAATTCTCTCAGCCATGCCCACCTCCTTGCATACAGTCCTATATTGAACATTTCCTAGTTGAATCATGTGGGATAAATTCTACTCCCAAATAGGACTCTGATCAAAATCAAATCAGAAATAAAATGGGGGGGGTCCTGATTTCTAATTGTCTCTCCCAAACCAGTTTCAGATAAAGGTAAAGGAGATGTATAATGATCTTCGATGGCCTCAGACATCAGCTCTATCCAGCTCTCTTGCTCTGAGTGTGGCCCAGTGAGAAGAAAGGATTGAGCGATTATATCCAGACAGACCTTAGTCCAGATCCTGACTCTGCCAAAGCTGTGAAGCTTTGGATGTGCCACTATAATTTCCTGAGCCTCAATTTTACCATCAGTACAATGGGAATAATGAACATCTTATGGGATTATTGCCTGGAGGCAATAATGGAGGGAAAGCAAATCACTCAGCACCAAGCACCACTGCAGGTGCTCACTAGATTCTTGTTCCCTTTTCATCTTTCTTCTGCTTCTCTTCTCTAACTTCCCTCTTCTTTTACCTCAATTCCTGCTCTTAATCCAATAAGGATGGAGGCGAGAAAAAAAGTAAATAACACTCAATCACATCAACAAATTAGGATTGCTTCACAGTTCACAAGGAACTTTTCTAGCTGTTACTTTCATTCCTTGAAGCAAGTTGAAATTCTTACAGGTGAAAGTTGATCACTTACGAGTATCTCTGGCCACCCAGATCAGGAGCAGAAGGCATCATCTTTTAGCACAAAACGTGAGAAAAATCATAGAGGAAAAGAAAAGAAAGAGAAGAGAGGGGAGGGGAGGAGAGGAGAGAAGAAAAATTGGCGATTTCCTGGAAACCAGAAAACTTTAATTATCCTCTACATCAGTTACTGGTTGCTCTGAAATAAGCCACCCAAATGCACTGGCTTCAAACAGCCATGATGTATTTTTACTGTTTATAGAGTTGACACTGGAGAGTTTAAGGGTAAAGCTCCCCAAGACATACTCCCAGGTATGTCCGGAGCCTGGTAGGGCTGTCTGAAGGCTGGGACCAGTTTCTTTTCTTTTTTTTTTTTTTGAGACAGAGTTTCACTTTGTCGCCCTCGGTAGGGAGCTGCGGCATCACCGCTCACAGCAACCTCCAACTCCTGGACTTAAGCTATTCTCTTGCCTCAGCCTCCCAAGTAGCTGGGACTACAGGAGCTTGCCACAACGCCCGACTGTGTTTTGTTGCAATTCTCATTGCTGTTTTAGCTGGCTGGGGCTGGGTTCAAACCTGTCACTGTCAGTATATGGGGCCGGCGCCCTACTCACTGAGCCACAGGCGCCGCCCTGGGACCAGTTTCTGTATACATGCTGTCATCATCCACGAGTGTGGTTGAATCTTCTTCCCCTGGGGTGGTGCCTGAGGCTCACTGAGTTGGGCGCCGGCCCCATATACCGAAGGCGGCAGGTTCAAACCGGCCTGGCCAAACTGCAACAAAATAATCGCTGGGCGCCTGTAGTCCCAGCTACTGGGGAGGCAGAAGCAAGAGAATTGCCTAAGCCCAAGAGCTGGAGGTTGTTGTGAGCTGTGACACCACGGCACTCTATTGAGGGCAAAAAAGTGAGAGTCTGTCTCTTAAAAAAAAAAGAATCTTCTTTCCTCCAAAACAACAGATGTCAGCATGGATGCAACGAGAAAGAACATGTGTACACCAGTGGGGGGACTGCAAACTAGTACAACCTCTATGGAAAGTAGTGTGGAAATACCTCAAAGAACCAAACATCTACCTACCACTTGACCCAGCAACCCCACTATGGGGATTTACCCAAAGGAAACAAAAGACAGTTTATAAAAAGGACACCTGTTACACTCTCACATGTTATAGTAACACAATTCACAATCACAAAGATGTAGTATATGTACACCATGGAGTATTACTCAGCCATAAAACATAGTGAAATGATACCTTTTGTAACAACCTAAATGGAACTGGAGGCCATCTTCCTAAGAGAGGTATCATAAGAACAGAAAAACAGGCTCGGCGCCTGTGGCTCAATGGGCTAAGGTGCCAGCCACGTACACCTGAGCTGGAGGGTTCGAATCCAGCCCAGACCCGCCAAACAACAATGATGGCTGCAACCAAAAAATGGCCTGGTGTTGTGGCAGGCGCCTATAGTCCCAGCTACTTGGGAGGTGGAGGCAGGAGATTCACTTGAGCCCAGGAATTGGAGGTTGCTGTGAGCTATGATGTCACAGCACTCTATTCAGGCTGACAGCTTGAGGCTCTGTCTCAAAAAATAAAAAAAAGAACAGAAAGACAAACACCACATGTGCTCGCTTTTAAATTGGAACTATTATAAATGATCAACATCTACGTGCACATACAGTAGTAAAATTCAACAGATACCAAGCAGGTGGAAGAGGAGGAGGAGACGAGGAAATGAACACTTAACAGGCACAATGCACGCTGTCTGGGGGATGGACACACTTACAACTTTGACTCGAACTATGCAAAAGTAATTCATGCAACCCAAACATCCACCCCCCCATAATAATCTGAAATTAAAAAAGAAATACACTGTTCACAGAACAAAAAAATAAATACATAAACTATTCATTAAAAAAGAAAGAAAGAAAGAAAAAGAATCCTCTTTCCATGGCATCTGAACCCTAGGAAGATGGAAACAGAAATGCAAAATCTCTCAAGACCCAGCTTCAGACATCAGGAAGAATCATTTCCACCAGGTGCTACTGATCAACACAAGCCCCAGGATCTGCCCAGGTGCAGGGGAAGGGGGACACAACCCTCTTCTTGGTAGCAGGAGAGGCAAAGGCACAGTGCAGAGGAGCTGGGAGGAGTCTCCAAACCATCCTTGAACTCCACCAGTTCATGTCTCTGTGCCTCCTTCAGTGAGTAATTTGCTGTGTGATATAAGCCCGTGTCCTAGCTTTACTGTCCCTTATTTATATGTTTAGAGCAATGGAGGGTTTAATTCTGGACTTATCCACCTCTGAAGGCCATGAGGAACTTATCTCTTTGTCTCACTGGACAATGTGGTGAAGTTCAACCTACAGTCTAACCTAAATCCAGCCTCAACATCACACAACTAATGTGGCATTTCTCCACAATGCAGAGGGAGGGTAAATTCCCCAACAAGGGCATTCATGAACCAGAAACTACACAGCCCATGATGCCTGACTCTCTTTATCTATAAGTCAAACTGAAACTCAGAGGGGTTTCAGGGAGAAACTCAGAGAGGACGGACAGGTACCAGAGAAGCTGCACGGAGGCCCTAATGACTAATCTCTTTCTCTTCTTTCTTTAAGTGCCTAATACTTGAGAAATCACAGTTCTAACTCTGTCTCTCCCTTCTGTTTCTCCCAGCTGGATGGTGAAGCCATAAATGTGCCTCAGTTTCCCCCAGCTGACTGACAAAATGGGTCACGGCCCCCTAGAACTTTCCCCCAGGTGTGCCGCGAGCACTAATGAGTTAACATGTCTACAAGTCTGCAAAACTTCGCGTGAGATGTAATTACAGAGAATTACCATCCAGAGCCTTCTGGGAAGGATTTTGTCAGAGTTGGTAAATAAATTATATCTTGTGGTTCTCTCTTTCCCATGGGCTGATTAACTCTTCCAGAGAATGCTCCCCAGTGACCGAGGTGATGGAGCCCCTTTGACAAGCCCCACCTCCCACAATTCGGGCTCCCTCTGTCTCCAAAGACTCTCTGGGTTCCCACTCTAGAAACACATTTTGCATGGTTTGATATGGGTCCAAACCTCTTGCTGGAAGCCTGAGTGTGTGGGGGCGTCCCCCTCCAGCCTTAGCCCAGCCCCAGGTGAGCAGGGTTCTAAGAGTTAAACATCCTCTGCAGGAATCCTGGGTAAATACCATCCAGGCTGCCAGATTTATTGCCTTTTAATGCCTCCCTTGTCATTCCATTAGCCCTTCCTTCTGATACCTCTATCTCTTCCATCTGACTTCTCTCCACCCATACTCTATAACCCCAGGTTAGGTATTTTTCCCATTAGCTTTTGCACTGAGGTCTGGGCATAAAAAAATCACTGGGCTCCCCCCACCACTGGAATATTTAGTTAGACCCTCCTTATCTGTTCCTGAGTATCTCGCTGCTTCCCTCATTTTCTCCCATAAATTGCTAATCTCTTCTCTCTCCTTTCTGAGAACTTTTCCACCGAGCTATTGGCTGCTTGTAAAATTGACTTCTAAGTCAGTGGACTCATTACTCCCAGGACCCCTTTCTTTCATTTCAATTTAGCCAATGCGTATCCTGATCTACTGTCCCAAAGCAGCTCCCCTGAGTTCTATAGCTGGCCACCTCAGTCCTCTGTGCAAAAAAGCCTTCCATGATTTGCCACTGCTCAAGAACATCTTGACTGTGAAGCCCAGCATGCCACAGGTTTCCTGGCACTGTCCTATGGCTGAGATGCATGATCTGGATCAACACTTCACATCTGCACACTGTTGCTTCCTCCATGACCTTGGGTAAGTTACTTGATCTCTCTGTGCTTTAATTTGCTGATGTGTAAAACGGGTTGATAATAATGGGTTTATAACTCCAAACACCAAATTTCTTGGTGGTGGAGGTGGCTAAGACTAAGGTGAGATTCAGGATGTGTCTGGTGTTTAACACAGGGTGAGTGCTCAGAAAATATGAACTCTTACTATCTGTCAACTCAATCACGGGACACATACTCTCATATCCTCAGCCTCTCTGGTTCACACCACCAAATGATCTGTCATCTTCTGAACACTTTCTGCCCCTTCCCATGTCTCTGTGTGCTATTTCCTCTGTCCTGAAAATCTCCCCTCCTCCAACACCACCTGTTGAAGTCAGCTCATCTACATGGCTCATCTCAAAAGTCCCCTTGCCATGAAGCATTCCTTGATGCCCTGATTCTCCACTGTTACTTAGCAGCTATAGCTGCAGTTATAGCGCTTTTCACATCCTAACAACAGAATCTTCAAGGCCCAGCCCAAAGATCATTCACCCTAGAAATCTTCCCAAGTACTGCTTGGCAGACTTTAAGAGCCTGTCGTGTTCCTAATGAATGATGAATGCCACTAATCCAACCTTATTTTCTTCTCCATGCTAAATCCTCCTCAACCTAGGCCCATCTGACTCCGTTGATAGGCTGCTATGTAGAAATTTTTCATTTCTTGGCTTTATTCTCTCTTTCTCTATTGGTCTTATAAGTTTAGGCCATGTAAGTTGTTTATTTTAGATCTCAGAATATTTTAACCTGGAGAAATGGTGCTCATTCATTGATTCATTCAGGGGGGAAAAAGTCCGTTGAATACCTACTATGTGCAAGTTTCTGTGCTAGCTACTGGGGACACAAATGTGAACCAAATAGGACCCTAAACTCTTAGAGCTTTAAGGAGCAAGACAGACAACAATCGAATGATCACATAAAGGCACAACCCCAATAAGAAGTTTGGGGTTATAAAAGGCATGTAATAGGCTTAGCACCTGTAGCTCAAGCAGCTAAGGCACCAGCCACATACACCTGAGCTGGCGGGTTTGAATCCAGCCTAGGCCCGCCAGACAACAATGATGTCTGCAACCAAAAAATAGCTGGGCATTGTGGCGGGCACCTGTAGTTCCAGCTACTTGGGAGATGGAGGCAGGAGAATTGCTTGAGCCCAGGAGTTGGAGGGTGCTGTGAGTGGTGATGCCATGGCACTCTATCCAGGGTAACAACTTGAGGCTCTATCTCAAAAAAAATAATAAATAAATAAAATGAAAGGCATGTAATAGAGAGTTTACATATCATCTTTTCTCAGGAAAAGATTCTCAAGTGAAATGGACTTTGAGCTGAGGCCCAAAGGATGGACAGGGGTCACTCAGGGCATAAGGAGGCAGCTTGCAGCCTCTATGGCAGGGAAATCATGGCGAGGATGGGTGATGAAAAGAAAATCAGGTGTCTTATATCAGCCAGCTACAGCTGTAAAACAAACAACCACAAGTAATATTTGTTTCTCATGTCTGCCCAGGTTGGCTTGACCTTGGCAGGGCTCAGCAAGGCTGTTCTTCTAGCTGCAGGTCTAAGAGCTTGGCCCACCTTGGATGCAAGGTGGGCTGCGTTTTGTGCCCCCTGTGTGTTCACTCTGGGTGGGTTCCCAGGCTGAAGGAAAGCCCTTCTCTCACACAGAGGCACAAGAGGACAGGCAAAAGCATGCAATGCCTCCTAAAGCCTGAGGTCAGAACTGGTCCACTGTCATTTCTGCCCACTCTTGATTGACCAAAGTAGGCCACATAACCAAGCATAAAGTCAAAGGTCAGAGAAGGTACTCTAACCTTAACTGAGAAAAATTGCCATGTCACAAAGCAAAATGCATAGAGACAAAGATGTGAAGTTTCGGGGTCAATAAATAAGTTGAGCACATGACAAGAGTAGAAAAAAATGACTGAGAACTTGAGGAAAATTGAGTTGGAGAAAAGGACCAGAGCTAGACACAGCAGGGCCTTCCAGGCCTATTGGACATTGGTCTTTCTCTAGAGGGCAAGGGGAAGCTGTTAAAGAGATACAGTGTTAGAGGACTGAATAATGATTTGGTATGGGTTCTAAAGTGGCTGCTGCTGTGGAGAACAGATTGGCGAAATGGTCATAATTCCATAAACCTTATTGCTTCAAATTCTACCTGTGTTTGAATGTGTATAAGTGTGTGTATGTTTCTACCTCCAAGTGTAAATACCCATATCTTCCTGGGAGAATGTGGTGCCCTAAGATGTAACTTTTCACGTATCTGCAGATCAGCTAATCTGTACATTAGCTGGAAAAATATCAATTCAATTGCTTCATCTCCTTAACTCCCTACACACTGATTCACATTTTCCCTGCAAGGAAAGCAAGACATTTTCATTTGTTTTACAAATGTTATTAGTTTCCCTCCTAAAAGGTACTTCCCTTGTTGTCCCAATTACCATAATAGCAATAACAACTTCCGAGCATTCTGAAATCTAATGTTTGCCAAGGATTTTTTTTTTTTTTTTTTTGCCAAGGATTTTTATCCAAGGTCCCTGAGAGATTGAGTAGGAAGCTTAAGCCCCATTTCATGGGTCCTGAGCATTGGAGAGGTTGTCTGGTTGGCTCTGCTCATGATATCAGGAATAGAGGAGAATGAAGTCAGTTATTTTCACTCAAAACCCGTAGCTCACTTTTCTGCCAACTTACCTGTCCAGCTTGATCATGAAATTCTAATCAATAAATCCAGCTGATGCTGTATTTCTAGGGCCTTTTGACCAGTGAGAGCAGTGACTATATCCCAAGAGGACATTTCAGTCCACAACCAAGTTCCGCTTCTGAGAACATGGCTGAACCTCCTTTGCCTACAAACATTCCTGAGAGTCCCTGGTTTCTCTCAGTCAAGGGAAACATCCATCTTAAGGGGAATCAGCAAGAAAAACCTGTTTTCCAGCAAAATTTTACCATTTTCACAAACACAGAAGGAAAAGGGCTGTTTGACTTGAATGGCTATCAGCCTAAAGAGCAAGGACACAATCTGATCTTCTTCACTTCCCCACCATGACACCCACACCTCAGACCCTCAGACTGCATGGCTCAGATCTGCACCTGGCCACCAAGGTGGCAGGGGCAGCAGGTGTATTATGCTTGGTAACATGAGAAATAAGGTGGGCACAGGACTACAGATTGCAAGACTGGGGTGAAAACTCAAGCAGCTTCTCTTTTCTCAGCCTTTTTGAATGAAAGGAGATTTACTGCTAGCATCAGCAGACTGCATTTTTACAGCCATCACAAATGGATTTGAGACAGCAGGGTAGTAGGCTGAACTGACCACGGAGGGATCATAGAAAGTTCATTTGTTAAGACTCATGCAACATCATGGGCACAATAAAGTGGCACTCCTTGCCAGAGAAGAGGAAGAAGGATTCAGCTGGAATCTTTAGAAGCCAACGCCATTAAATGTACAGCCAAACTGCTGAGGGTTTCAAGATGTAAATGTTTTCAGTATCACTTGCAGCCTGACAGTTTCAGTCCATTTAGCAAGATCTCCTTGCAGTGTAGGCAAAAGTCTTGAGGTCCAGTTGATGGTGTATCACATTTATTATTGATAAAGATGGGGGGAGGAGATGGCTTATCGCTAGGTAACACCTGGCCCCACACTACTACCATCTGTGTAGCAGATAGTTGGATTTACCCAGAGCTGCTGTGTACTCACATTTCCCCACTTGGTCTGAGTCTCTCTTTTTTAATAAAGATGATTTCTTGAGTGTGGCATTAAATAATGTGAGCTATTAAAAGACATCTCATGGAAATAAATTCAGAATAAAAAGAAATCCTTAAAAAAATACATTCCCTGGCATAAAAAATACATTTCAAAAAATAAAAGAAAGTGATGTATTTTTTCTCATTGCTCCCCTAAGGGTTCACCCCTGTCCTACATTGCTCTGGAAGTCTGGACAAATGCAAGCTGAGCTGATCCAGGTGGCACAGAGGAGAAGGGGCCTTTGCCTCAGTGGGAACCCACCATCGAGCCACACTGTCTTCCTCCTCCGGTTGTTGTTGTGTGCCCGTGTGTTTTCCTTCTCATCTATAAGCAAGTGATTAATGCCTTGCGAAGAGGTACAGACACGCCTCCCCCACAGCAAAAAAAAACCCCGCCAGATTCCCCAGCCTTAATTCTGCTGTTAACACTCCTCAGGCAGAGGGGAGAAAGTAAATCCTCTCCTTCACCAAGCAGACCTGCGGGCAATGTGGTTTGTTTAAAGTCTCTTGGCTGAGTGATGGACCTGCCTCCTGTTTGCTCTGAGGGAGTGAGTACTTTAAAAGTAAAAATGAAGTAAAAAAAATGTGCACAGTTCCCTGAAGCAGTTTCCGGTTTGTAAATATCACTGACTTGGATACCCCCAGAGGCATGGAGCCTTTGGCAGGAGAATCTTCCTTTAACTTTTTCAAAATCGGTGAACAGTTGGGGATTAGAGGAATGAACCCTTTCCACATACAGTTTCACAGGCCCCTTTTTCATTTGATTTGCAAGGGGAGTCCTGACTGGGTCTCTAGATTTAGGGAACCCCTAATCACAAGCCAATGGGTACAGAGAGAACTTCTATACATATTATTAGGTATCTATTCTTTCTAATTTCCATTGCAGTGCAGTTTAGTGGATGTAATATGTTAAATCAACACAAGAGGCATATAATTTAGAATTGCAAAAACACATAGATATATGGAACATTATCTATTCAAACCTTAGTTTGGAATGATGTGATGTCCTCTCAAGAAATCTGGGAGTAAACCACCTAGTAAATGCAGAAGAAATGAAAGAAGTAAAATATCTCCCTTTTCAAACCCTTACTGAAATATTTTTTTTTATTTTTTTTATTTTTTGAGATAGAGCCTCAAGCTGTCACCCTGGATAGAGTGCCATGGCATCACAGCTCACAGCAACCTCCAATTCCTGGGCTCAAGCGAGTCTCTTGCCTCCGCCTCCCAAGTAGCTGGCACTACAGGTGCCCGCCACACTGCCAGCCATTTTTTGGTTGCAGCCGTCATTGTTGTTTGGCGGGTCCGGGCTGGATTCGAACCTGCCAGCTCAGGTGTACGTGGCTGGCGCCTTAGCCCATTGAGCCACAGGTGCTGAGCCAAACCTCACTGAAATAATGGATCCATCCAAAAAAACGACCACTAATGGCTGGCTGCTAACAAACTAAGAAGGAAAAAAAGCAACATTACGAGGCTCCTGGTCAAAGCATTCTTTAAAGTCTATGAAGTGAGCTTGCCCAAAGAAATAACAACAAGCCTCATAAGTGTCTCTTTCAATTAATTAATTAATTAACTTATAATTATTATGAGTGCATACTAGTTATAAGACCTCTTTCTTATTTGCTAGTTTACAGCAAGCACAGGGACAGAGAAACAACCAATGACAGGGCAGGGATACTAATGACAAAGAGCTAGAATAATTCCATTATTTCAATTTTAAATTTTTTCAAAGGGAAAAAGAGAGAAAGCAATATGTGAGAGATATATAATCAAACACAGTGTAGACACCTTGTCTGTGTCCTGTCTGAAGCTAACCAACTGCAATAAAGTAATAATAGTAATAAATGAAGACCATCAGGAAACACTGAGTATTACCTTGAAGGTTCATAAGATCATGGAATCGTTGTGTTTTGGAGGACGTTTCATTACACTATGGTGGTTGTGTTATTTATTTTTAAAGTTACATTCATGTTTTGGAGATACACACTGAAACATTTACAGATAGAATGAAATGGTGTCTAGATGTGCATTAAAACAATCCATGTGGCTATAAACAAAAGAAAATAAGACATGAGTTGTTAATTTTTTTTTTCTTTTTTTGAGACAGAGCCTCAAGCTGTCACCCTGGATAGAGCACTGTGGCATCACAGCTCACAGCAACCTCCAATTCCTGGGTCAAGCGAGTCTCTTGCCTCTGCCTCCCAAGTAGCTGGGACTACAGGCGCCCGCCACAACGCCCGGCCATTTTTTGGTTGCAGCCGTCATTGTTGTTTGGTGGGCCCGGGCTGGATTCAAACCCACCTGCTCAGGTGTACATGGCTGGCGCCTTAGCCCGCTGAGCCACAGGTGCCGAGCCATGAGTTGTTAATTATTGATGCTAGTGGGGTGTTATAGGAATTCATCCTATCAGTTTCTCTACTTTTTTTACAGTGGAAAACTTGTATTAAAAAAAAAAGTTTGAGGTCGCCGCCTGTGGCTCAGTGAGTAGGGCGCCAGCCCCATATACTGAGGGTGGCTGGTTCAAACCCAGCCCCGGCCAAAGTGCAACAAAAAAATAGCTGGGTGTTGTGGTGGGTGCCTGTAGTTCCAGCTACTCGGGAGGCTGAAGCAAGAGAATTCCCTAAGCCCAGGAGTTGGAGGTTGCTATGAGCTGTGACGCCACAGCACTCTACCAAGGAAGATAAAGTGAGACTCTGTCTCTAAAAAAAAAAAAAAACTTGAAAAAAAGAAAGTTTGAGGTGAGCCTATAATCCTAGCACTCTGGAAGGCTGAGGTTGGAGTTCACAAGTTTGAGACCAGCCTGAGAAAGAGTAAGACCTTGTCTCTACTGAAAATAGAAAAACTAACTGAGCGTTGTGGTAGGTAGACCTATAGTCCCAGCTACACGGGAGGCGGAGGCAAGAGTATGAGGTTGCTGTGAAGTAATGTACCACAACACTCTACCCAGGGCAACAGAGTGAGACTCTCTCGAAAGAAAAAGTTTGAAGCCCACTAGCATTAATACCCCCAAATCAGCAGACAATTCACTCCTTTTCTGAGCAGACTGGCTGGACAGAAACAAAAAAGTCTAATATTTAGTAGGCATTGGCTCTGTGCCAAGCATTGGAATAAGTTATCTTTTCAGTTTAGCAATTATGGTAGGTAGATTTTTTTCATTGATAAGGAAACCAAGGCCCAGAGGGCTAAAGTGATCTGCCATATAGTGCCAACACAGGAAAAGTTCAAGGTAGAGTGGGATGAGCCCTAAACTAAGACACTTAGTCATTATGATTTATTTTTTTCTTTGTGACTTTGGACAATTAGTTTTCCTCTCTGAGCCTCAGTTTCCCCACCCAGCTGTATGGCCAAGCTAAAGGGCCAGCTTCACCCTTCGCTCTCCATCTGCCGCTCTTCCACTGCCTTTCCTCTTCTTCCTTTCTTTGCTTTTCCAAGAAAAGAGTCAGAAAAGTGTGGAAGAAAGAAAAATTTGAACCTGGAGTTCAAACTCTAGTTTTGTTTCATGCTATTTGAGTGACCTTGGCTGAGTCACCTCACCAGCCTTCCCCAGCGACAGCATAGGAAAGAAAATAATAAAGGCCTGTTAGCTTTGCTGGGATGATGAAGACAACGGATAGAGCAGGCCCAACTCAGAGTCCAGATAACAGCAGGTGTTCAGGTACAGGTGGGTGTCTTGCACAACCCTCTCTCGTGTTCCCCATCCCTCATCTCCATCATTGCCTTGGCTCAGTCCCCACCCCTTCAGCACTTAGCTGAAAGACCACCTTCTCAGCAAGGCCTTTACTGACCACCCTTTAAAGTTAAACCCCACCATCCTCCACCATGCCATAATTCCCTTTCTTGCTTTATTTTTTCTGTTCTTTATCATAATCAAATGTATATTTTACCTGTTTCTTTTGTTCACCATCATTCTCTCCTCCAGTATAATGTTTTCAGGGGGATAGTAATTTTTGATGTGTTTGGTTCACTGCTCCATCCTGAACCCCAGACCCATATTAGGCCCTCGGTAAACATTTGTTGTATGGATGAATGAGTTCATGAATGAGGATCAGACCTTTGGATAAAGCAGGCAAAGAACATGGTGTAGATCTCACTCAGAGTGTTTGATCCAGAAATCCTTTTGTTCTTATGTTTCTAGGACCGCACAATCCACTGAGATCATCCTTGTTCAACATTAAGCAACATTAGATTTACCTCTGGGCATTCTGAGAGTTTCCAGCTTTCTCATTTCTGGCTATCCTTTAAATCAGCCTGCAAATGCCTATTCCAGTGGCTCAGAGTTCTTTAAGCAGCATTATATCAAAGAGAAGTGAATTCTATTGTCCTAGGGTCATTTGCAACTTCCCTTCCCTGAGCAGAGAGGTGTTTCACTACGAGTTCTGTTTAAAGGTAAAAAATGCTTCAGCTCCTGACTTAATCTTTGTGAAGGGATTACCCATGCTAAGGTAGAACTTGTCTACAGATCATTTAGGGAGGAAGAGCTGCAAAGGTGTTTACAGAGTGGTGTTGGGGGAGGAGGGAAGGAAGGTGTCCTTTATCTAGGTGGGAAAAGCAGACGTTTTAGAGCAGTGGTTCTCAACCTTCCTAATGCCGCAACCCTTTAATATGGTTCCTGTGGGTCATGACCGACAGGTTGAGAATCGCTGTTTTAGAGGATCCAGAATTGCTCAGAACTTTGTCCTAGAGGTGGCATGTGGGGTTGCTGGCATTGAGGTATTGGTGGGCACTTTTAGGAGAAATGTCCTTCTCCAGGCCCTGTCTCTGAGTCAGAAGTAGCCCAAGCCAGACCTGGCTCTCCCTACTTGGCCCACTGGAAAATATTCCTTGAAATATGTAGAGGGTGGCTTTCCTATTCCAAAAACCCGTCTCTCTGCCCTAACTCACCATACCAGCAGTGTACACCAGTTTTCAAAACTGTGCTTTTCCCCCCATGAGAATATTCCTCTGTCCCTACAGGGACAAAAAGACCAATCAGTCCCTTTATGATTCTGATGTTCTTACGGGAGTGTGTGAGTCCATGGAATCCATGGATCTGTAAACTTGGACACGGGGGTGAAAGAAGATCACACCTTTGTTGTCACTGAACTTGCAGAGAAATTAGTATTTCCTTCCCTGTGAGCAGAGGCCACAAACCACAGAGCAGTTAGCAGTGACTGAGACTCAGGAGTCAGTAGACATCACAGGTGTTTCTAGGTTACATTATTTGTATGACTGACATTCTAAAATGGTGTTTCGTTCATGTCAACTTCAAAAGTCAATTATTAGGACAGAGGCTGGATTTTGTTTAAAGTAATGGATTCAGCAGGAGCATATATGCTACTCTGTGCTCAGAAGCAGGTTTCTTTATAGTGTTGATATTGCTTTTATTTATAATTGTAATCCTGTGCCTTTTAAAATGATTACTTTGAGGAGGTATCCATAGGCATCACCAAACTGCCAACTGCCTTTCTGTGGTACACAGAGGTGGTGAGGCCCTCTCTGGGTCGGGAAGAGACGGCGGCCAAAAATTTCAGCCAGGATTCTGAGACTGAGAGCAGCAGGCCCTCAAAAACAGAAACTTGAACTCTCGGTCCATAATGGTATTAAATATTCTAGGAACACACATTGACTCGTGCTCCCTTGACGTGTCAGAGGGGTGTGAGTAGGAAAGATGAACCTAGACAGCAAAAATGATCTCCCTTTCATTTCTTTCTGCAGCCCACATTCAGTAGGACGCCAACTTGTGTTTAATGCCTTTCTAAAAGTTGCTCACCTCCGGTCACATCAAGTTGCTCACCTGAGTAGCTGGGACTACAGGCACCCACTGCAAGGCCTGGCGATCTTTTAGAGACGGGGTCTCGCTCTGGCTCAGGCTGGTCTGGAAACTGTGAGCTCAGGCAATCCAGCTGCCTCTGCATCCCTGAGTACTGGGATTACAGGCGTGAGCCACCTTGCCCAGCCAAGAGATCCTCTTACCTCAGCCTCCCCAGTAGCTGGGACTACCACCACCCACCATGACGTCCAGCTACTTTTCCTATTTTTAGGAAAGGGTCTTGCTCTTGCTCAAACAATCCACCCTCCTCGGCCTCCCAGAGTGCCAGGATTACAGGTGTGAGCCACCGAGCCCTCCTAGCCTGTTGCTTATTATTTTGATATCTTCTTTCTACTTCTGAGAAGCCAGGTGAGTTCCATGTATAGCACCTACATAAGTTTTCATTTCCAGTAAATTAGGTGTTTTGAAAAAGTGAGCCAACTATTAAAGTATGTTTTAAGGACATAAAATGTCAACATAGTCTAAATCACAGTGCCCCCCACCCCACAGCCCATTTTACCAGTAAGGGGATGAAGGCCAGATACCTGCCCAGTGTGTTAATTCCTCTCACTGTGGCTTTTCTGGCAGCCAGTGTAGCCTGTAATCTGCTCCCTCTCAGCCCTTCTAGACTTTTGCAGGGCCTAGGGTAGAAAGTTAGGGACTCAAAGTTCCCGGCGTGGGTGTCAAACATCTCTTCTGAGTGCCCTGGCTCCAGGGTCCCCAGTCCTGAAGGACCCAGCTGAGTGGGGCTTTCATCAGCCTCTGCAAGGTGGCAACACGTTTCAGGGCAGGGTGCCTGCCGCCTGCGGGCCCCTGCTTTGGCAGACCAGGCAGAGTGCTGGGAGGAGAAGCAAGATTCCAGACGCATCTGGATGTTATCAGTCACTCAACTGTCTGGCCAGTGGGGTGGAGTGGGGCCAGTGGCAGGGGCAGAGACTGGCTGGAGGGCAAAGTAAGGAATCCTATATGGGATTCAGAGGCCAGACCCAGCTCCTGGGGGAAGCAGAGAGTAGGCAGTGGTGATCAGCTAGCTGCAAACTCTGCACCCTGCCCAGTCCTCCATGGGTGGCTCCAAAAGGCAATGATGACATTTGTCAGACAGAGGAAACGGGGAGGGAGCATTGGTGGGCAGAGGGGGAGAGAAGCAGCCAGACTACCCCCTTGGACAGCCCTTGAGGACTGCAGCAGGGAAGGTGGGGGTGGGCAAAGCCACTTGCCCTCTGGTCCACTTGAAGATTCCTGCTTCAAAACTAACCCTGATGGCTTCCAGACAAGTCGGCACCAAGGGTCATTTCTGGAGGCTGTAAGTGTTGCCGATAGTGGCTGTAGGGACAGGTGTAAATCTGTCCATGAATTCCTCCCTGCACCCCCTCCCAGCTTTCTGCACCTGAAGCAGGTTCCATTTATTACTGCAGCCTATGCACACACACACAGATGTGCATGCTCACAGTTAACATAAGAAATGCCCTGTGGGCACTTCTTCTTCTTCTTTTTTTTTTTTTTAAATAGTGCTCCTTTAAAACAAACTCTACCAGCTATTTGTTAAAGCAAAGCAAACATCCTGGCTCGGCGCCTGTGGCTCAGCGGGCTAAGGCGCCAGCCACATACACCTGAGCTGGTGGGTTCAAATCCAGCCCTGGGTCCGCCAAACAACAATGACGGCTGCAACCAAAAAATGGCTGGGCGTTGTGGCGGGCACCTGTGGTCCCAGCTACTTGGGAGGCGGAGGCAAGAGACTCGCTTGAGGCCGGGAATTGGAGGTTGCTGTGAGCTGTGATGTCATTGCACTCTATCCAGGGTGACAGCTTGAGGCTCTGTCTCAAAAAAAAAAAGCAAAGCAAACATCCTAAAGGAAGGGAAGGAGGGAGGGAGGGAGGGAGGGAGGAAGGGAAGGGAAGAAGAAAGGAAGGAGAAAAGAAATCCTTTTATTTGCTATCATTAAAATGTCCCTTTTAAAATACCTTTCTTGGCAGACTGGGAGATACGGGAGGAGGCAGAGTAAGAGGGGAGAGGAGCTGGGTTTATTTCAACTAGTTAGAGAGGTGAGCTGGGTGAGGGGACTTCATCTTAACCAGGCTTCCCTCTGACCTGCTCATTTTCCACCAGGCCCTCACTTGAACAAAGTCATATTTTCCCAGCAGAGGGGCTGTACCTCCAGATCCCTACCCCCTCTCTCACTATAACAGGTACACCTAGGAAATTTGCAGGCCCTATTCCTCCAGATGAACACACTCTGGGCATTTGGAGGACCCTGGGGGACTTCTAACTAGGCCCTGCTTTCCAAACCCTCCAAGTGGATTTGAGCTGTGGAAGGAAGGTTCTATGCAAAGCCAATAGCAAAGACAGAAATGCAGTGTCCTCCTTTTCCCCAAATCTCAGCCACACACTCTTCCCCACCCTCTACCCTAGAGGCCTTAGAGGAGGGCCCTGGAAACCTCTAATGAATGATAATGTATCTCTTGCAAATTGCTGATATCTGGCGTTTTATATGGTTTTGAAAACCATATTCCCCTAGGACTGGAGGTTATTCAGGAATTGGTTGGTTTGAGTAACTCATGATTTAATGGAGATACTTATTCAGTGCTATATAATCTTATAGGATGCTAAATTGTACCTCAGGAGGGTGGGAGGGGCTCACTGGATCTCTGTTTTTCATCACTGAAAGGATAACCCATTCCTTTTCCGTGCCACTTCCTCCTTTCCTCCATTCACTTCCTCTAGTTGCTTACCCTTTCCTTTGTCTGCTGTGCCTAGTGCATCTTGCCATCTCTTTCTTCTCTTCTTCTCCCCTCCTCTTTCTCTTCTCTCCCCCTCTTTCCACTCTCTCTCCTTCTTCCTCCCCCTGCCTCTCTCTCTGTCTTCCCCCTCACTCCCTCTCACCCCCCATCCTTCTCCATCTCCGCTCCCTTCCAAGCCACCCCAGTCTCTCCCCTCCATGCCCCAGTCTCTCCCATCCATGCCACACCACGCACTACCCACCATTCCCCACACACTCACTTCC